>PVJI01002656.1:0-140676 GCA_004026765.1 Micronycteris hirsuta | reverse complement strand
ACAGTTACCTACAAAGGAATTCCCATAAGACTGTCAGCGGATTTCTCAAAGGAGACCTTCCAAGCAAGAAGGGGCTGGAGAGAAATATTTCAAATCATGAAAAGCAAGGACCTACATCCAAGAATAATCTATCCAGCAAAACTTTCATTTAGAATGGAAGGGCAGATAAAGTGCTTCTCAGATAAGGTCAAGTTCAAGGAGTACATCATCATGCAGCCTTTAGTATATGAAATATTAAAGGGTTTTATATAAGATCTCATGTGAGAAGGCACCAAGGCCAGATCAGCTACTGGGGAACTCAGATCAGTCACAGCCAAGACGCTTGTGAGGTAAGCAAGCAAAGTATAACCAGAGAAACAAAATATAACCAGAGGCATTGAAATTTAGAACAATCTGGCAGTAACCAGAGGAGAGGGGGAAGGGAATAATGGGGACAAGGGCATTCAGGAACTGCTATAAAGGACACATGGACAAAACCAAGGGGGAAGGTGGAAGCAAGGGAGGGAGGTGGGTTTGCCTGGGGTCGGGGGTGGGGGGTAAATGCAGACAACTGTAATTGAACAACAATAAAATAATTAAAAAAAAAGAAAATACAGGATGAAGGCATCTTGTAAAAAATTTTTCTAACCATTTTGAAGCATAAGTAGTATGCGTAGGCCTTCAGGCAAAAATAATACTACTCGATCAGTCATAGCTCAAGATCTTTATTTAACTAACCTTGAATTGTTTTTTAAGATGTTATGGGATCCACAAAATTAAGTATAAAAATAAACTTAGAATGAGTAGTTCTATTTTTTTAATATATTTTATTTTATTTTATTTTTAAGATTTTATTAATTTATTTTTAGAGAGAAGAGAAGGGAGGGAGAAAGAGCGATGTATGGTTGCCTCTCACCTGGCCCTCACTGGGGACCTGGCCTGCAACCCAGGCATGTGCCCCGACTGGGAATCGAACCGGGACCTTTTGGTTCCCAGCCCGCGCTCAATCCGCTGAGCTACACCAGCTGGGCTAATGTATTTTATTGATTATGCTATTACAGTTGTCCCATTTTTCCCTCTATTCCCCTCCACCTCTTCCCCCATTCCCCGCCCTTTAGTTTTTGTCCATGGGTCATACACATAAGTTCTTTGGCTTCTACATTTCCTATACTATTCTTAACCTCCCCCTGTCTGTTTCCTACCTACTGTTTATGCTACTTATTCTCTGTACTTTTTCCTCCTATCTCCCCCTCCCACTCCCTTGTTGATACCCCTCCATGCCTTATATAAATCCCTTTAACATTTCATACAATAAAGGCTGGGTGGTGATGAACTCCTTGAACTTGACCTTATCTGAGAAGCACTTTATCTGCCCTCCCATTCTAAATAATAGCTTTGCTGGATAGAGTATTCTTGAATGTAGGTCCTTGCCTTTCATGACTTGGAATACTTCTCTCCAACCCCTTCTTGCCTGCAAAGTCTCTTTTGAGAAATCAGCTGACAGTCATGGGAATTCCTTTGTAGGTAACTGTTGCCTTTTCTCTTGCTGCTTCTAAGATCTCTCCTTATTTTTAATCTTGGGTAATGTAATTATGGTGTGTTTTGGTGTGTATCTCCTTGGGTCCAACTTCTTTGGGACTCTCTGAGCTTCCTGAACTTCCTGGAAGTCTGTTTCCTTTGCCAGATTAGGGAAGTTCTCTCTCATTATTTGTTCAAATAAACTTTCAATTCCTTGGTCTTCCTCTTCTCCTTCTGGCATCCCTATGATCCGGATGTTGGGACATTTACGTATGTCACGGAGGTTCCTAAGCCTCTCCCCATTTTTTTTTAATTTATTTATTTTCAGAGAGAGGAGAAGGGAGGATGAAAGAGCAATGTATGGTTGCCTCTCACATGGCCCTCATCGGGGGCCAGCCCACAACCCAGGCATGTGCCCCGACTGGGAATCGAACCGGGACCCTCTGGTTCCCAGCCTGCGCTCAGTCCACTGAGCTACACCAGCCAGGTGACTCTCCCCATTTTTTTGAATTCTTGTTTTTTCCTTCTGGTCCACACTATTGATATAAGTCCCAGTTTTCTTCTCTTCCCTATTGGTTCCCTGCACATTTCCCATCATTTTGTTTAGCGTATCCTTCATTTGTTCATCTATTTGTGACCACCTTTCTTCCAATTTTGTGAGCATCCTGATTACCAGTGTTTTGAACTGTGCATCTGATAGGTTAGCTATCTCTTCTTCCCTTAGTTGTAATTTTTCTATACCTTTGTTCTGTTCTTTCATTTGGGCCATATTTTTTTCCATGGCGCACCTTTTACTTTAAGGGGCAGAGCCTTAGGTGTTCACCAGGGTGGGACAACCTCCCCCAATGCTGTGTTTTGACACTGTTTGAGAGGACATGGCCAGGGAGGGAACAATGGCGCTTGCTCAGCTTCCCGGCTCCCAGTCACTTTTCTCCCAGTGCGTGTTGGGAGTTGCTTCCACTGCCGCCTCAGTCCCCACAGGTGTTCCCTGGTCTGCTTCCCAGGCTCCTTCTCCCAGTTTATCTGCATGTGTAAGTGAGGGACTGTCCAGTCCACCAGTCTCAGCCCCGCTATTTCCCACTGGCTTCCCCGGGTGCACTGGCTGCTTTTTGGGCCGCTTTTTGGCCAGGTGCACCCACTGTGAGTCTCTCCGGGCAAACCACCATCTCGCAGGGTGCGCTCTCCACCCGGCTCTGCCCCACTTACCGGTCTGGACGAGCGTGTCCTCTCTAACCTCTTGGCTGTTGGACTTCCACTCATTTTGATTCTCTGTCAATTCTGGTTGTTTATTTTGCTTTTTAAATTGTTGTTATTCCTCTTTTGGTTGTGCAAGGAGGCACAGTGCGTCCACCTACGCCTCCATCTTGGCCGGAAGTCAGAATGAGTAGTTCTTGAAAGAGGGCAGACACCTTACTTGTAGCTTCATGGGTAGTTGTTTTTTCTTTCAGTCTGATGACCATACAGAGACAAGTCTACTTCTCCTATGGTAATCATGCTTATAGCACCTCCTGCTGTAGAACCTAGGGCCTGCATACCACCCAATAATTCTTCAGTATTAATTTTAAGTGCTTCATTTTCTATGAAGTGACTGTGTCACATGACCAATTTCAATGATTTCAGCTGTTATGAAAACCAGAGGGCAGATTTAGGAGTATCAAAAGTTTTGTGTGCAGAGCTTTGCTGCCACAATTATTTGGCAATTTAAAGACATCCAGGTCCAGTTTTTGAGACATGTGTTTACCCTGCAATTAGACTTTTGTGGCACAGACTGCTAATGGGTGCGGAGTAGCCCTCCATTAACAGAAGGATACCAGTCAGGCTTTTATTTTTACAACAAACATTTTTTATAATTAATCATCTGACTTTGGAGCACATGAATTTTTGATTTACAGATATTTGCTGATGATCTTAGATTATAATATTTCACCAAGTATCTTTTACAAACCTGAGATTATTGATGGTTGAAAGAGGATTGCCAGCTGAGGATTGTTAATTGGTTATTCCTGAGTTTCCTTCATAGACCACCTCTGTAGCTCATCTTCATAAAACCATGAAAATATACTCTGAGCTTTCATCAAGAGTCTATGGAAGAAATGTCTCTACCTCTCCTTCTTTTGGTGGATGGTAGAAGAGGAATGGGACAGGGGGTGGAGGGGCCTGTTACTGAAAGGCAGTGCATTGTATGGAAGAGCGTGAGCTGTATTGCCAGAAAGTTAGTAGCTTTGGTGGTGGATGTGGAAGGCCTCTTTTGATTGTTTCTATGTTTTTCAAAAAATAAGACATTTATTGGGTCCATATGTCCCTGGCACTGTGCTTGGCCTGAAGAAACAAAAGTGAGTAAGACGTCTTCTGCTCCTACAAGAGAGATTCACTGTTTAATGGGAAGACAGCAATGTGACTCTGTTGTTAGCACATTTTTCCAGTTTTTTGGCTGGTGCCCAAGTTTTAGCCTTCATTTTCTCAATGTAGGTCTCTTCTCTCTGCCCCCATTTCTTTCTTTCTTTTTTTTTTTAATGTATCATTGCTTGGGAAGTTGAGAGAGAGAGGACATCTCATTGATTGATTCAGGCCATTGGCTAATAACTTAGATTTTATGTTGGGAATGTGCATATATTCCTTTACTCTGACTTATTGTCCTACATTAGTAGTTGAGAATTATTTAGAGTATACTTGATTCAAGGAGATAATTTCTTACATCCGGAATTTTGATGCCTTGGTTAGAATTTCAACCTTTAATTTTATTTGTACATTCATAACTAGTTTCCTGTTTTAAATATAACAATGAAATATCAGACTATATGACCATTTTGATGCGCTTTTGCAAAAGTATGTATTCATCATATTAAATAAAATTATTTCCTCAACTGGAAAAGAAAAAAAAATTCTTGTTTAAAATGTGACTTGAGATTTATAAACTAATTAACATAAGTCTAGTTGATAACAGAGAGTTATAAGCTGGTAACCATGATGTTTGAAATAAAAATGACTAGGGCTTCTGGTCAAGATGGCAGAGTAGGTAAATGCAGTACTGGCATTCTCCCACGATCATATAAAAATTACAACTAAATACAGAACAGTCATTGTTGACAACTGCCTGAAGTCTAGCTGAGTAGAAGTCCTATAACTAAGGATATACAGAAGCCATTATGGGACAGGGAGGAGGGGTGGAGGCAGAGACCGGGCTAGTCTCACACCCTGTGTTATGAGTAAAAATTGGTAGGGATAGCTCTGCTGCAGAGGCCCACCTCCCCCGCTCCAACCAAAGCTACGGTCCCCAGACCCACACCAGGCCCTCCAGCCCGGGCTTCCAATGGCAGGAAAAGGAAACCCCATAACTTCTGGCTGTAAAAACTAGCAGAGGTTGTAGCTGAGTGAGGCAGAGGACTTTGGGAGTTTTAGGAGGTCTTCTTAAATGATTGGCACACCAACTTATTTGAACTCACTCACTCTGAGCTCTAGCACTGGGGTAGAAGCTCAAAAGGTACTAGGGACATACAGGGAGGAACTGAATTGCCTGGCTTTGGGGCAAGGGCTGAAGAGGCAGCTTTCTCCCAGATGAAAGTGCTGGCAAAAGCTATTGCTAAACCATCCCCCTGTGACCACAGGAGGGCACCGTATCTGGGTTTTCATCAACTTGGCTAAAACTGTTTGCCCTGCCCTGGTGATTAACAAAGACCACACCCCATCCAACTTTTGAACCCATCCAAGCTGTTTCCAGTGGTTTTTCCAAACAGACTGTCTGTCTTGGAACATGTTGCAGCTTTCCTAAATCTCTCAAATGTTCACAAACCTGACACAAGCAGCATCTGGCCTTGGCATACCCTGTACCTCTTGCTAAGTGGCCCTAAGCCCAGCGCTAGTAGCAGCTGGACTTGGTTCAGAGCTTGGTGGCTCCCAGGCACCTCCAAGCCTAGTATAAGTAGCAGCCATCTGTAGATTGCTTTGTAGCTCATGCTAGGTGTCCCTGGGTGGGGCACAGGCAGCAGCTGATCTTGGTCTGCACCTCCTGGGAGGCCCCGGAGCCAGTGCACCCTGTAGCAGCTTCAGACCATGCCAGAAGACCACCACCCAACCACCTCTTGTGACATTACATTCAAGAGGTGGACTTGGTGGGCACCAGAGCCCCACTAAAGTAAGTTCTGCTCCTTGTGGTTGGCCCCTGCACAACAGCTCTTCTGCTGTAATCTTGGCTGGTGCTCATAGCTGATCATCCTGGGATTATTCCCTCTCGTTGACATGGCAACAGCAATCAAGGCTCAACTACAGTAGGAGGTTGCATATAATCCACCTGCAACACTCAGCTCTGATGACCAGGGAGGCTATGCCGCTGGGTCCTCCAGGACACATACTACATAAAACCAGTCTACCAAGACTGAGAGATGGAGTAGGTCTATCTAAAACACAAAAACAAACAGAGAAAAATATATGTGCAAATGAAAGAGCAAGAGAAATCTCCAAAAACAGAACTAAATGAAATGGAGGCAAGAAAACTAGCAGGTAGAGAATTCAAAAGAATGATAAAGATGCTTAAGGAACTTAGTGAGAACTTCAACAGCATAAAAAAGGACATAGAAAACAAAGAAAGAACCAGTCATAAATGAAGAATACAATAACTGAAATGAAGAACATGCTAGAAGTAATCAACAGCAAAGTAAATGAAGTAGAGGACTGAGTCAGCAATTTGGAAGGCAAAATAGCAGAAAACACCCAACAAAAAGGAAAAAGAATTAAAAAAAATGGAAAAGTCTAAGAGACTTCTGGGACAACATGAAACATAACATCTGTACCAAAGGAGAAGACAGCAAGGGATCGAGAACCTGTTTGGAGAATAACTGAAAAGTTTCCTAACCTGGTGAAGGAAAAAAACACACACAAGTTCAGGAAGCACAGAGAGTACCAAGCAAGATGAACCCACACAGGCCCACACCAAGACACATCATAGTGAAAATGACAAAGGTTAAATGTAAAGAGAGATTCTTAAAAGTAGCAAGAGAAAAATAGTTAGTTGCCTACAAGGGAGCTCCCATAAATCTGTCAGCTGATTTCTCAACAGAAATTTGAAGATCAAAAGGATTGGCATGAAATATTCACAGTGATGTAAAGGAAGCACCTATAACAGAGATAACCCAGCAAAGCTATCATTTAGAATCAAAGGACAGATAAAGAACTTCCCAGACAAGAAAAAGCTAAAGGAGTTTATCACCACTAATCCAGTAGTACAAGAAAAGTTAAAGGGTCTTCTTTAAGAGGAAGAAAAAGGAAAAGATAAAAAGTATGAATTATAAAATGGCAAAAACTATGTATATGTATGTCAACAATTACTTTCAGTGTAGATCGATTAAATGGTCTAATCAAAAAACAGGGTGGCTGAATGAATAAGAAAATAAGACCCTCACATACGATGCCTACAGAAACTCACCTCAGGTCAAGAGACACATACAGAGTGAAAGTAAAGGGATGGAAAAAGATATTTCATGAAAGTGGAACCAAGGAAAAAAGAAAAACTTGTATAGCCACACTGAAACCAGACAAAATAGACTAAAACAAATGTTCTAACAACACACAAAGACCCAGCAATTCCTCTTCTGCGTATTTATCCAAAGAAACCCAAAACACTAATTCAAAAAGACATAGGCATTTATATGTTCATTGCAAGGTTATTTACAATAGCCAAGATAAGGGAGCAACCTAAATGTCCATCGACAGATGAATGGACAAAGAAGTCATGCAGTCCTGACCAGGTTGCTCAGTTAGTTGGAGTATCGTCCTGGACACCAAAAGCTTGTGGGCTCCCTGGTCTGGGTGCGTATGGGAGGCAACTGATTGATGTTTCTCTCTCATCTCTCCCTCACCCTCTCCCTCTCTCTCTTCCTCCCCCCCCCCTTTAAAATCAGTAAAAAATATTTACTTGGGTGAAGATTTTTTAAAAAGTAATGCATATATATGATAGAATATGACAGCCATAAAAGAATGAAATCTTGCTGTCTGTTACAACATGGATGGATCTAGAGGGTATTGAACTAAGTGAAATAAGTCAGACACAGAATAATAAATTAGGATTTATTTATTATTAGGATTTCACTTGCATGTGGTATCTACAAAACAAAATAAATGAACAAGCAGAGTGGAAATGGACTCATAGATACAGAGACCATTTTGATAGTTACCTGATGAGAGTGGGGGGGTGGGGGGGTGAGAAAAGGGAAAGGATTAAGAAGCACAAATTGGTACTCAGAATAGTCATGGAGATGTAAAGTGCAGCATAAGGAATATAGTTAATAATATTATAATAACTATGCAGGGTGTGAGATGGGTATTAGTTTTATTGGGGTGATCACTTTATAAATTATATAATTTTCTAATCACTTCGTTGTACACCTGAAACTAATTTAATATTGTATGTTACCTGTAATTGAAATAAAATTATTTTAAAAAAAGAAAACAAAAAGTGACTACCTTCTCACAATATTCAAATCTAGCAAAAAAGAAATAAAAAACGACTTATTTTGACATTTGTACTGAAACAAAGGCAAAGAAATATATTCTAAATAGCATTATTTATTGTTATTATCTTATTAGAGAAACCATAGCTTACTAACTAGAGTTAGTTTCTACATGCAACACAGATTTGAGTCTTACTATGATCCAATTATTTTTCCTCTATTTCATGGCATGGCTTGCACCTACTCTGGCCTACAGTCTGTTATGTATGTACCACTGGATTCAGGGATAGCTTAGGAAAGATTGAAGTACAAGTCCTATTGATACATGTTTTTTTTTTTTGGCATAATTTTTGTTTGAGAAGGATATGATGACGCTTCCCTAAGTAATACTAGTTTTCTAGTTTTATACATAGCAAACTGAGGTCTAGGAAGGTGACTTCCATATCAGATTTATAAGTGATGTACTTATTGGTTTGTGTTTTGTCTTCCTATCCCTGCATCATGAGTGCATGAAGCTCAGGTATCTTGTTGACTGCATTATAACCAGTGTCTAGAACAGTGCTTGGTGCGTGCAAATATTGGTATTAATTTCTGAGTTAGGCTTAAACTTCGTAATGATTACCCTCTGCACCCAGTTATTTATACTCTGGCTTTAGGCATATGTATTAATGTGTGATCTGTAATAAGATAAATATGAAGACAGGAGATATTTAGGCAAAGACAACTTATAGATATATCGCCACATCAATTTACTCATCAGAATACAAGATTATTGTGAAGTCTAGATATAATGACCTGTGTGCTTAAATGAGAGTAAAGGAACAGCTGTTTATTTAATGGTCTTTTATGTAAAGTATAATATTCAGCCCATTTTCCTAGTTTTTCAACTTATTGATCTCAGATTTCTTAGATGTCTTTTGGGTACTTTAGAAGTAATTTGAAGTAATTATGGAATTTTGAAGTAATTAGGAAGTTGGAAAATGCTGAAGTTGATGAGATGGGAATTAGATTGTTTTATGTGTTTATTTTTTCCCCAAACCTGTTTCCCACCTATATCTATATCATCTCCATCTCTATTCTCATACAGGTATTTCTTAACCTTTCTGAAATTCCTTTGTGTTCAAAATTGTTATAGCTGAAAACTGCTGCTTTATTTTGTTTTCACCAGGAAATCACTTGTGACTGTAAATTTATTGTTTTCTCTTCATCTTTGTAAGTGACAAGCTTACTTAACAGAAGCAAGGTCTTTAAAATGTAGAAATTTAATTATTGGGTTGGCCAAAAACTTCATTTGGTTTTTTCCATAGGATGGGTCTAGTAGTGCTTTGTTGTCTTTAACTTCATTAGAAACAGTTTTGTTAGATTGTATTGTGACAGCTCATATCAGCTTATCAAAAATTGGTGAATCTTTGTGTAGCCATTTTAATATTGAAGATGAAAGAAAATACACAACATTGTTGGCATATTATGCTTTATTATTTTAAGGAAGGCAAAAATGTGACTGAAATGCAAAACAAGATTTGTGCAGTATTTGGCGAAGGTACTGTGACTGATCGAATGTGTCAAAAGTAGTTTGAGAAGTTTCATGCTGGAGATTTTTCATAGGACAGTGCTCCATGGTCGAGTAGACCAGATGAAATTGATAGCGATCTAATTGAGATATTGAGAAAAGTCAACATTGTACCATGTGGAAGATAGCTGACATACTCAAATATCCAAATTAATAAAGTTGTTGGTGAAAATAAAAAATGTGTCTTTTATTTTACAGAAAAATCCATAGACTTTTCGGCCACCCCAATAATATATTCAAACAACAGTCGTGACTTTTCTGCTCACTTCTTCGCCCTTAGTTATAGTTATTTACATATTTTTAAATTGTACTTTAACCAAACATATTTATGCTTAGTTTTACTGGTGAGAAATTTCCTTTGAATTTCAAAAGGAGCCCTTTAATGCTGCTCCTGTCATCTAGGCATATGAAAATGATATTTTAAAATTATTTATTCAGATCATTATAGAATGTGGTAATCTCAGAAATGGACAAATATTTTCTTACCATTTGGTGAAAAGAGTAAACATGGTATGCTGATTGAGAGAAATTTTAATTTTGACTTATGATATGACAAGCTTCTCTTTAAGGCAACGTTTTTTCAATGGAATCCTATTTAGTTATCTGTCTTTTCCAAAAATCCATGGTTTCATTTCCCTTTACCTTCTTCTATCCCGCCCCTCTCCCCTTCTCTCTGGTGATCACCACACTGTTGTCAGTGTCTATGAGGTTTTTTGTTTGCTTATTCCCTTCACCTTTTCACCCAGCCTCCCCTCCCCCTCCCCTCTGATAGCTGTCAGTCTGTTTTCTGTATCTATAATTCTGTTTCTATTTTGTTTGTTAGTTTATTTTATTCATTAGATTCCACATATGGTATCTGTCTTTCTCTGAGTGGCTTATTTCACTTACCATGATACTCTCCAGGTCCATCCATGTTGTAGGAAAAGGTAAGAATCCCTTCATTTTAATGGTTGAGTAGTATTTCATTGTGTAAATGTACCACAGCTTTTTTATACATTCATTTAGAGATGGACACTTAGGATGGTTCCAGATCTTGCTTATTGGAAATAATGCTGCAGTGAACATAGGAGTGCATATATTCTTTCAAATCAGTGTTTCAAACATCTTCTGATATCTTCCTGGAAGTATAATCACTGGATCATAAGGCAACTTCATTTTTAATTTTTTACAGTGGCTTCACCAATCTCCATTCCCAAGAGTGCATGAGGGTCTTCTTTTCTCCACATTCTTGCCAGCACTTGTTGATTTATTGATGATGGCCATTCTGACAGGTGTGAGGTGGTATCTCATTGCGGCTTTAATTTGCATTACTCTGATGATTAGTGACATTGAGCATCTTTTTATATGTCTTTTGACCATCTGTATGTCCTCTTTGGAGAAGTGTCTATTCAGGTCCTTTGCCCATTTTTAAATTGGATTGTTTGGTTTTTTAGGTGTCGAGTTATATAAGTATTTTATAAATCTGGGTGTTAACCCCTTATCAGATGTACCTCCTATTCAGTGGGTTGGTTTTCATTTTATTGAGCATTTCCCTTGCTGTGCAAAACCTTTTTAGTTTGATGTAGTCCCATTTGTTTACTTTTCTTTTGTTGCTTATGGCCAAGAAGATATATCAGAAAAAAATTTGCTATTAGAAATGTCCGAGATTTTATTGTCTGTGTTTTATCTAGGACTTTTATGGTTTTGAGTCTTCCATTTAGGTCTTTAATCCATTATGAGTATATTCTTGTGTATTTTGTAAGAAAGTAGTAGTCTTGCTTCATATTTTTGCATGTACCAGTTCAATTTTCCCAGCACCATTTATTGAATAGACTACCTTTACCCCATTGTATGTTCTTGCTTCCTTTGTCATGTGTTATTTGACCATAAAGTGTGGGTTTATTTCTGGGCTTTCTGGTCTGTTTCATTGATCTATAAATGTGTTTTTATGCTAGTAGCATGCTGTTTTGATTACTATGACCTTGTAGTAGAGTATAATATCAGGTAGCATGTTTCCTCCAACTTTGTTCTTCTTTCTCAGGATTGCTGTGGCTATCCAGAATCTTTTGTGGTTCCAAATAAACTTTTAGAATATTTGTTCTAGTTCTGTGAAATATGACATTGGTATTTTGTTAGGGATTTCATTGATTCTATAGATTTCTTTGGGCAGTATGTATATTTTAATGATGTTAATTCTTTCTATCCATGAACATGGTATATGCTTCCACTTATTTGTGTCTTCTTCAATTCTTTCTTCAGTATATTATAATTTCCTGAGTACAGATATTTTATATCCTTGGTTACATTTATTTTAAGGTATATTATTACAGTTATAAATGGGATTGTTTTCTTTGTTTCCCTATCTAATAGTTATTTATTGGTGTATAAAAGTGCAACTGATTTCTGTATGTTTATTTTGTATCCTGCCACTTTACTGAATTCATTTAATAGTTCTAGTAGTTTTTTGGTTGAATCTTTAGGGTTATCTATACATAATATTATGCCATCTGCAATAATGACAGTTTTACTTCTTCCTTCCATATTTGGATGCATTTTATGTTTTCTTCTTATCTGATTGCTGTGGCTAGGACTTCCAGTACTATGTTGAATAAGAGTGGTGAAAATGGATATCCCTGTCTTGTTCCTGATGTTAAAGGAAACACTTTTAATATTTGCTCATTGAGTGTGATGTCGGCTGTGCATTTGTCCTATATGGCCTTTATTATATTGAATTATATTCACTCTGTTCCTGCTTTGCTGAGATTTTTATTATATGTGAGTGCTTTTTTTAATAAAATGCTTTTCTTGCATCTATTGATATGATCACGTGATTTTTATCTTTCATTTTGTTTATTTGGTGTATCATTTATTGATTTGTGGATGTTGTACCAACCTTGCAACCCTGGAATAAATCTGACTTGATCATGATGTATCATCTTTTACATGTATTGCTGGATCTGGTTTGCTAATATTTTGTGGAGGATTTTAGCATATATGTTCATCAAAGGTAGTGGCCTATAATTTTCTTTCTTTGTAGTGTCTTTATTTGGTTTTGGAATTAGGATAATGCTGGTCTTGTAAAATGAGCTTGGGAGTATTCCCTGCTGTTGAATTTTTGGAATAGTTTGAGAAGGAAAGGTATTAATTTTTCTTTGAATGTTTGGTAAAAGTCACCTCTGAAGCCATCCTGCCCAAGGTTTTTTGTTGTTTGTTGAGAGTTTTTTTTCTTTTTTTTTAAATTTTATTTATTTATTTATTTATTTTCAGAGAGAGGAGAAGGGAGAGAGAAAGAGCAATGTATGGTTGCCTCTCACTTGGCCCTCACTGGGGACCTGGTCCGCAACCCAGGCATGTGCCCCGACTGGGAGTCGAACCGGGACCTTCTGGTTCCCAGCCCACACTCAATCCACTGAGCTACACCAGACGGGCGAGTTTTTGTTTTTTTATGACTGCTTCAATTTTATTAGTTTTAATGTATCTATTCAGTTTTTCTGATTCTTTCTGATTCAGTTTTGGAAGATTGTATGTTTCTAGGAATTTATTCATTTTGTCCAGATTGTCCTCATTTGTTGGATATAATTGTTCATAATATTTTCTTACATCCTTTGTATTTCTTTGGTGTCATTTGTTGCTTCTCCTCTTTTGTTTCTGATTTTATTTATTGGGTTCTCTTTTTTTCTTGATGAGTCTAGTTAAAGGTTCATCAATCTTGTTTATCTTTTCGAAGAACCAGATCTTGGGGTTATTGATATTTTGTTGTTATATTTTTTTAGCGTCTAGATCATTTATATCTGTTCTGATCTTTATTATTTGCTTTTTTTATTCACTGTTCTTTTTCGAGTTCCTTTTATGTGTAAAGTTAGATTGTTTATTTGAAATTTTTCTTGTTTCTTAACATGGGCCTGAAATGCTATGAATTTCTCTCTTAGGAATGCTTTTGCTATTCCCCTTAAATTTTGGGTTGTGTGTTTATTTTTATTTGTTTCAAGGTATCTTTTGATTTCTTCCTTGATTTCACTGTGAACCTATTTATTGTTTAGTAACATGTTATTTAGCTTCAGTATGTTTATGTGTTTTTCACACAAGATGCTTGATATGATTTCACGGTTCTTAAATTTATTGAGACTTGGGTCCTAACTTGTTTCCGAGCTGCATACCCTGGCTGATTTTTGCCTGCATGAGGCTTGGGAGCAGGTCAGTTAAAGTCCCAAGACACCCCAAGATTTGCCTCCTCCTGCCTTTGCCTGCCAGTTAGTTGCCTGTTAGGCTGAGTTACTGAAAGAGTCTTTGAAAGTATTTGAGTTGCATGAGGTAGGTTTTCAGTGAGTTACCAGATAGGTTTGAGTGGTGTTCACAGACTGATGTAGGTTCAAATTTGGTGACAGTGCCGGTTCTCAAGTTACTCAGGAAATGTTCCAGTGTATACCCAGTTTAGCTGCCACTTGCTGGGTGCTCATATACCTTTGTGTTGTGATGGGGATTCGGGGAGTCATCAGAGTGAGCCAGCAGAGTTTATCAGGCCCAAACAGGCCCAGATCTGGCCATGTAAAGAGAAAGTTCTCCAGTGGTCAGGCATGTGAGGGGAAAATGACCCCTTATCCTAGACCCACACAACACATTCTTTCCCAGATTCTTCTAGGAGCCTCATCCCAGCAGGGTGGGGCCACCAGTAGTGGAGAAGATAGGGCTAATGGTTCTCCATTGAGGGAGAGGTGCTGATCAGGCTTGACAGAAAGTGAGGGAGTGATCCCCATTCCAGAGCCACACAACTCAGTTTGTCCCGGATTGTCCCCATACTTTCTCAGCAGGACAGGGCACGAGGAAATGGCAGGGTAGGGCTTCTGGGAGCCTAGAGGTTTAGGTAGCTTATCTGCCACGAGGGGGAGGGGCCAGTCAGGTTCACAGAAAGTGGGGGCAATGGCCCCTTCCCCAAAACCACGCAACTCAGTCACTGACACCCACTGAGTCTACTTGTACCTCTACACTCCTGCCCAGGCAGCTGACTCCTCATCAGGGCAAAAGCATTGCAGGGTAGGGCTATAGGGAATATAGAGGGTGGGGTTATTGCATTCCCTCAGTACGATGCCATATGGAGGGGTGTGCTGTACCCAAAAAAGATAGCATCTGAAATGTGGTAGGGGGACAGCATAGGGATCCCAACAGCTGTACCTTTAGCTCTCTCCCCAGAGCCACAATCCCAGTTTCTCCTCATGCAACGCTAGTTGCCCTCTGCCTGAGCTCAGGGTGAGTTGCTGTGCATGAGATTTTGTGTGTTGGCCTTTTAAGAGGGTGACTGTGTCTCTAGTGGACTCCTGTGTCTCCCTGGCAGATAGAATTCCCACTGATTTTCACAGTGAGATGTTATGTGGGTGCCTCTTCTCAGCTCTGGTGTTCTGGGCTGGGGAGCCTGGCTTGGGGTTGAGAGTCCACTCTTCTGAAGGGTAACATCCCAGGAGCTGAGATATCCCTCTGGAATTTTCAGCCCCCACCTGTGCAAACAAGTTGAGCCCTTTTTGTGTCTCCACCCTTCATACAGTATCGATGTGACTTCTTCTATAAATCCTTAGTATAAGACCTCTCTTCAGCTAGTCTTCAGTGGTTATTCAGGTGGATTGCTCTATATTTTAATTGTAATTCCAGTTTGGTCCTGAGAGTAGGTGAGTGTAGTTTCCACTTACTCTGCTGCCATCTTGGATCCCCTCATTTGATTTCTGAGTTTTAGTTGTTTTATCTGTAAAATAAGGACATTGGACAAAATCATCTCTATGGTCTCTTCTCGCTCTAAAATTCTCCATTTTTCTATATTAAGATGAGGAAACAGAGGCCTAGAAAAGTTCAGCAGTTTGGCTGAGTTCAAACTATAAATTAGTAATAAAACTTCAATATCTTACTTTCTGATAATGTATTTATTGACACTTTTACAAAACCTTATGGCTATCACTGAAACTTTACTGATTTCTTTATTGAAAATACAGTAGTTTTGAAAAATTATGCTATAGACACAATCCTTTTTATTTTTTTAAAAACTCAAATATATTTCTATAGTTTTGATCCCTATAATTTAGTCGATGCTTATTTATATTAAAAACAGAGGGGAGGTATAATAAATAGCAGTGCATGTAGCAACTAAAGACAAATCAGAAAACAAAATATATCTGATGTTACATCATCTGAGTAATAAAAACAAAAGTAAACCATTCTCATATATAGCAAAAGAAAAAATTGGGAAGATTCTTAAGAGACAATTTTCTTCCATTCTTTTCTTGATCCAAAATTTGTACTTGAGTGTGTAGTATGCAGTGAATGATTTGAGCTTTCTTTTGTAGGCTAGTATATCCCTGTCATGAATGTTTATAGAATAAATTTTTATATTAATTGGAAAGTTGGATTAGACTTCTCAACCTTTAAGGGTTTGTGTTTGAATCCCTTCCCCGCTCCTCACCTTCGAGGCCATCCCCTCAACAGCTTTTCCAGAATGTCTCTATTGTGTAACATTTGGGATTTTGTGAAGATATAACACATTAATTCCTAGATGAGCTAGAAAGTGGTATTTAGGATGGCAGTCAGAGTAGACTGTAGTTCAATACAAATTTAAATCTTAGTTCTTTGTAAAATTTAGCTAAACTTCCAAAGGAAATATGATCATTCTATAAAGTAAATTCTTCAATTGACCAAATAGCTTTGAGTTTTCTTGTTCTTATATAAAGTGCTCCTCCCCTTTTAAAAAGTTTGTTTCGTCATTTTGGTATCTTGGATAAAAATGCCTCTTTTTTCACTTTTATTCTATGAGCAAATCTGTCACAAATATTCTCCAATTTACACAAATAGATCATAGTCACACTTTTAAAAAAGTAGATAGAAGAAACCTTAGTGATTATTTAATCTAAAACACTTTATAGATAAGAAAACCGAGATCCAGAGAGGTTAATTAGCTGATCCATGATAATATAGCTAGTTAGAGACACAAATGATTGGAAGTTAGACATGTCAATTTCCCAGACTAAAATTCTTCTTCTGTTTAATGAATAGATATCTGGATTCTTGTCTGTACCCAGCTATTGTCTTGTTTTTGCCAGACTTCCCCTTTGGTTCAGTCTGGATTTTTTCCAGACTCCCCTTTACAGTGCTATTTAAAAAATCATAGTAATTAATGTCTGAATAAAAATTTAAACTCTAGAAGCTGTATTTATAATAGCTTAGACTTAAAATATAACTGCATATGGAGCAACAGCTTCCCGTAGTTGGTTTCCTGTTCCATATGATTTAGATCTTTAAATTTTTAGAATAAAATTTACTAAGCCAGTTTTTTAAAATGTGTTTAATAGCTGTAGATATTTTTAGAAAATCTGTTCCTAGTGTTCATAGATTATTTACTTGATTTAAACAATTACTCCACATAATTCTTCTTTTGTAGATGGTTGATGATACTTACTGATTTTTTAAAAAACCCAGAATTCAATGGTAGATTATTGAAAGTTAAAATATTCTTTAATATCACAGAGTCAGGAAATTTATAGTCAATATGTCCATGGTTACTAGGACACTTGCTTTGTGATATTAAGGACCTAAGGACCCTTAAAGGATCATGTAGAGGAAGAGTACTATGTAATAACATTAAAAATATTCAGAAATAAAGGAAATATAATTAACCAAAAAAGAAAAAAGTTAAAGGAAATAAATAATTATATTTCTTATTTATAATATTTAAGTTTTCTGTGAGTCTATAGACTCTGTTTTATACTGTATTTCCCTCTTAGTTGTGGGGATATGCTCCAAGACTTCCCAGTAGGTGCCTAAAACCACGGATAGTACCAAACCGTATTTATGACATGGTCTGTTCAGGATGTACTCAACCATGTAATAATAAAAATAGAGACATGTATTGAAGAAGATACAAGATGCAAGAAACATTGTACATAGAACAATGACACCTCAGTCCCCTTCAAAGTAAGCACCCTGGGACCTCATACAGTTCTCCCAGTGTCTCTATCATTGTTCAAAACACTCTGCAAAATCCTTTGTTGGAATAGCTATCAGCTGCCCTGTCGTATTTTCCTGAATCTCATTGACAGTCTGAACAATCTCTTCCCTTTCAAAGATGATTTTGGTTTTGGGAAAAGCCAGAAGTCACAAGGTGCCAAATCTGGGCTGTAGGGAGGCTGAGTCACCTGGGTGATTTGATGTTTCATCAAAAAACTCTGCACGAGACATGATGCATGAACGGGTGCATTATTGTGATGAAGCTGCCAATCACCAGTTGCCCATAGCTGCAGCTGTTTTCATTATATTGCATCTCAACTGACGAAGAACATTGAGGTAGTACTTCTTATTAATTGTTTGGCCCGGAGAGGAGTACTCATGATGGACAACACCTTCCCAATAAAAAAAACACAGTTCACACAGTCTTGCTCTTGCTAAGACTTTGCTGCTCCTTCTTTGGGCATGGAGAACCAGGCGACTTCCACTGGGACAACCTTCATTTCCAGATCATAGCCATAGACCTATGATTCATCTCCATTTATGACCTCCTTGAGGAAACCTGGTTCATTGATAGTAGTTTGAATCAAGTCATTAGCAACTGCAACATGATGTTCCTTCTGTTCTGGTAGCAGAAACCACAGAATGAATTTTGCCATAACATGTTTCATGCCAAGATCCTGAGTCAAAATGTCAGACACAGTAGTGTTTGGAATCTCCAGATCAGCTTCTAGTTCTCACACTGTCAGTTGCCAATCTTTGTTGATTGCAGCCCATACACATTCAACATTCTCAGGTGTTCCGCTTGTTGCAGGCCTTCCAGAACGTGTATCAGTTTCAACAGATTCTTGACCATCTTTGAAGCATTTGTGCAACATTTTATTTGTGCCACACTTACTGCATTGTCCCCAAACACCTTCTAAATCATTTGAATAATTTCTGCAGAGGAATGTTCAAGCTTAATGCAAAATTTGATGTAGATACATTGTTCTACTTGTTTAGTCATTTTCAGTGTGACAGCCACACAGTACACATGCTCTCTCAGTGGCGTCTACCACCCCCACTGACTAGTACAGTGAAGTCGTCATTGTTCACACACGTGCCTTCCAGCCCACTCTTCTTGGCTGCCAGGTTACATCGATGTCACACAATCCATTCTCATTGTATCTACAATGGCTGGGCTTTCTCTGGACAGACTTTGTCGTATACTATTCTTTTTTCTATGCATATATCTTTGAAAAAACTTAATTTATAAGTTAGGCACAGTAAGAGTTTAACCACAATAACTAAATGAAATAGAACAATATACTATAATAAAAGTTGTGTGAATGTATCTGTCTCTCTCAGCTAACTGACCTGGTAACTGAGAGAGCTACTAAGTGACTAACAGCAGGTAGGGTATACAGTACGGATACCTTGGACAAAGGCATGGTTCATGTCCCAGGCAGGACAGTGTGGGAAGGCCCAAGATTTCATCACACTGCTCAAAATGGCATGCAGTTTAACACATGATTTGTTTATTTCTAAAATTTTGCATTTAATATTTTAGGATCATGGTTGACTGTTGGTCATTGAAATTGGGGAAAATGAAGCCATGGATAAGAGGGGACTACTGTATATCTATTTTATCATATCCTGGAAAAGTAATACAGTGAAGCTCATGTTCTTGGAGGAGTGAAGTGCTAGCAGAATTCTTCACGGTCTTGGAGAATATTTTTGCTGCACTGCATTCTATGGGAGACTGGGAACATGAATTGAGTCACACAGACCAGATTCGTATCCCAGCTCCATCACTCACCAACAGCCTGACCTTGGGTATCTTTCTTCTTAAATCCTCGTTATTCCTACCATAAAATAGAGATTATAATATGCCTGTTTTACAATGTCACACAATGTGTAAAAAGTGTTAATGCCTACCTTATAATAGGCTCTCAATAACTATTCATTTCCTTTTGCTATTCTTCACCTATTACTTGCAGAGCCACCCCTTACCCCCCAGCCTCTTCCCCGTTACCTCCGTTTTAGCTGATGGTCCCTAAGCCTCAAAATTAGGACCCCAGATGATAAGTAACTAAAACTAAAAAAATAAACTCAACTAGGACAGTTCTTCAGATCACTTCCAGAATGCAGTAAGTACATTGGAGAGACTGGTCTCCGAGAGCAGTAGTGTTGCTCACATTCTGTAACATCCTTAATCATCAACACCAGTGGATGGTGACTATGGGTTCTCTCAGTGGGGCTCCATGAAGTTTCAATGCAGATTTAATTCTGTCCCTTCATTACCTTGAATCCCCCCAAATACAATGTTATTTCTAAGGATTTTTTAAAAAAAGAATATTAGAGTTTTATAGTTTTCCTTATTAAAGAGAGTGCCACATATCTAAATATATTTTATAAACTGTCTAAAACTAAGTTAATCATTTCTTATTACTACTGGGAAAAAAATCTGAAGCTTCAGTTTTTAGATATATAGGGAGAGTTTTTATTTTAAAATTTGCTTTAGCTGGAGAGCAGATGACAGCTAGTGGGGGTAGAGTTGAGGGTAGAGGGATTAAGCAAAAAGGAAAAAGGACCCATGGACATGGACAACTGTAGTGATTGTTGGGGAGAGGGCCATATAAGGGGACTAAATGGTAATGGACAAAAAAATACAATAAAGATTAAATTTAAAAAAAAGAAAGAATAAAGGAAACTTTGTTTTAGTAATTATTAAAAAAGTTTTTAAAGTCTTGTTTCTCAAACCATTACGGGTTTCTAATGTTCTAGGCCGTTTTAGTAGTAGTCTTTTTCCTCACTAACATCTACTTTGTGGGTTACAAACATCTGTGTAAGGGGTTGGCCTAGGGCAGGACCCTAGGGAACCTAGAGAGATGTGTCCATAATTAACTGAAATATTTTTGCTTTTGTGTTAGCATCATTTTTATATTGTAAGGTTTTACTATTTCAGCTATACTATGGATTTACATGGGCATCTGTGGGCTGGACTGGGAATTGGATAATCTTTTGAATATTATTTCAGCCCTGGCCAGGTGGCTCAGTTGGTTGGAGTATTGTCCTGTACACCAAAAGGCTGTGGGTTCAGTCCCTAGTTGGGGCACATATGGGAGGCAACTGATTGATATTTCTCTGTGACATCGATATTTCTCTCTCTCTCCACCTCTCTCTAAAATCAATAAATATATTCTCAGTTGAGGATTAAATATATATAAATATAAATAAAAATATAAATTTATATATATATATATAAAATTTCAGAAACTAGGTGCAGTTACTGGAGACTGACCCATGTATTGGCTTTTGGGTAAGAAGTGAATGGATGCTGTCTCCAGGTTGTCAGGACCAGTGTGCTCTATTCCTCTGCTAGAACAGCTAAGGATCTGAGATGATGATAGGTTGAAAGGTAGAATAAATTTTCTCTCCTCATTCAAAACATTACTACTATCACTTGGTTGGTAGTGCCTTTGACAGGATTGTTCAAGTAGTCTAACCCTCCGTCCTCTTGCCCTTTTTCCTATAGAAAGGAAAACATTTGAAAATGGATTAGAGAACTTTATTATCTGAAAAGAAAAAGAAAATATTGGGGAAGAACATTTACATCATTGTTGTAAACTTTACGATGTGTTCTCATTTTATAACTGGGTCAGCTCTTATCAAAACAATCTTGGATAAATTTATGTTGCATCATTTATTTCCACAAGTCAGTAGGCCATCAATTCAAGTAGAAAATTTTGTTATTCAGATTTTTATTGTGGTATTTATATTTAAATAATTTCACCTTTCTAGCAGTTTTCTTCTTGCCACAAAAGTGAAATGTTGCATGATTTTATGAATAGTCCACTGTGCAGGGCAAAAACTATGGTTTAAACTTAAACAAAAACCCTTCATATTCTATTTTAGATTTATACTGTATATAAAAAGTGCCTCACATGGAAAAATTTTTATAAGTATAATACAATTGTAGGAAGCAATTCAACTCATAGAATTGCTCAGTGGATGTCGATTGAACACTGTTTAGGTATTATGGAGGGGATTGGGTGTGGAGAGGGAATCCAGAGATACATAAAGAATGATTTCTTCTGTCAGGGTAGTTACACTGAAGTTGTAGAGATAGTTATTTGTAAAAATAATCACTCTAGAATTCTTAGAGCTTGAAAACCCATTCAAACCCTGGAAGTTAGTTGAATAAAAAATCTTAGGAGGTTGGTAATTTGCCTGACAAATTTGTCCATGGGTCTGAGACAAGGTTAGCTGCATCTTTTATGCCGATAGTTGCATGATTTCACGTCCGGGATTCCAAGCAAAGCACAAGTACTGTTCTGTTTGCTATTAGCATAGGACTGTGCCTAGCTGGGGTTGGAGAACTAGGAAGTCACGGACAGATGGCGGAAATTAGGTATGAGACAGACACAGTAGATATAATGCCAGAGTCAGGCACAAGGACACTATTTTGACATCTACTAATTATGAGTCAGGTCGGCGTAAGGGTCAAAACCCACTATTCAGCCAGAAATTAAGAGCAGATAGGAGGGAAAGAGGCAATGTCTGGCCCAGCCCTACTTCCTTTAAGAATGTGCTCTATCACTTGTGGAATGTCCACGCACTGTGTGAGTGAGCTGCCTGGATATAGCCCACTTTTAAATTATTTAATCTACATTTTATCCCATTTCTCCTGCTTCATATTTCTCTATTTGTTCCTTAGTTGCATCCTTTTCTTTCCCTTAGAAGTTTAATTCTTCCTGGCTACTACTTTGGCTCTAGCAGGCTGCAGCTCTGCCTCTCTTGGCGATGATTTTCCTCCCTGACTCCCCAGGCCCAGGGCCACCCCTACTGATAGCGTTTTCACCTGGCTCACATTGACCTTGCTAGCTGACTGGAGATGACTGGGACACTCTGCCTTGGCTTTGGAGAAGAGTATAGTAACTCTGTGGTATTTAAAGGTGGCTGTATAGTGCTGATGAAGGAAACTGCTATCCTGGAGGCTGGCTGTGGCAAACTGCTTGAGCCAGCTGAGAAGCCAAAAATGGAATGCATCTGTGGGCCCTTTCTTTTCAACACTTTCGACTCAGCCTGTTTGCACTTGTGCTTCCAGCAGCCTATGGAGTGCGGTCTTTTCTCATTCATAGCACCACACTATAACTGATGTCCAGAAAAAGACAAATGACCATATCTGCTCAAATATTAGATAAACCTTTATTTCCTAGTAAATTCTCAGAAAAGAAGAATTTGCCTTTATTTGAGTCTTTGAATTACTCTCAGGTTATCAGGCATTATTTGGAATATAAAATATAAAATATTATTTGGAGAAGACATATTAGCCTAAAATTACCCAATCAGTGCTAGTTTGGAATATTTTTCCCTTCATAAGGTTGACAAAAAAGAAACAAAAATAATTTAACAGAGATTTAGTAATTAGTTCTGGTAGCATAACCTTTAAGCGCTGGATGTATTAATAAACAAAGTGAAAGAACAATTTAATGTACCTTTGTGGATATTAGATTCTGGGTTTTGTTTTATTTTCTACTTGTAAACTGTACTGAATCCTGAATTCTTTGTCCCCTCCAATGTCTGCCTGTGATTCTCAAAGCATGTTTCTAATTTTTCTCTCATCCTTTGACTAGAAATCATTGAGAACTAAAATTGCCTTTTTCCAAAGCAATGCAAGCTAAAGATGGACAACTTGATATAAAATTCAGAAAATCACCACAACAGTTCATGCTTAAGTAATCTCAGGAATTGATCCTGTGAAAGCCACACAGAGTTTACCTGAGAACATCATCACAGGCGCTTCAAAACTACAAATGCTTACAGCCTTACAACTAGAAATCTTGACCGGCAACCTTACAGACTCAAATGCTGGGTTGTAATTTGCTATGATTACTAACCTTTGTTTTCGTAGACATATCTCTCATTAAATACCTGATATTACGGAATTTAACCTGTACAGTCAGGCTTTTGGCCAACTCTACTGCTCAAGCTCTAAGTCTTCAACAGATCACTGGAGAGCCCTGGGCTCATGGGCCCCTTAGGCAGTAGGATTGCTTTAGGTTACTAGCTGGCCACACAAGGATGAGTCTTGTGTGGCCAGTACCGCATGCTGTGCTATGATGCCATTAGCAAAATGGCAGCTATGACTGGCAGGCCCTAGATTTCTCTTAGCTGAACAAGGTGGGGTATGTATGCCATTATCAGTTCCTCGTGTTGTACATGTATAAACAATACAGAACAAGTAGAAGTCATTATCTTTGTGATATACAACCAAGCCAAATGGTTACTCTTATTTGGGAAAGCCCATTCCAACTCCCAGGATATCTGCAATATCTCACTAGGTTCCTCCCCATCTTAGGATCTCTTGCCACTGTCCTTTTACTGCTTATCTTTGGGCCTTGCCTCCTGAACTGCCTAGTTTCATTGTCTGTAAAAGACTTGGGGCAAACTACAGGTGATAATAACCCAGAGATATGAACAGTTGGAGTTACAGCCAGGAGATATTAGACCTACTTGAAGCTAGCTAGGGAAAGGTTTCAGTTCTGTAATGGAGCCCCTGATGGTAACCACTTTCAGCTTGAAAAGGTTACAGACGATAGACCTGCAACCCTCAGTACCCTTCAAGAATGAGGAGAAAGAACAGAAAAAGGGGGAATTTGTTACCCCACAATAAGCATACATGACCTGACTAAATCCCCTACGTCACCTTAACTCTGTTCATCTGAGAAATGAGATGGCTTACAGTTACTAGCTCTCTCCCCAGAAGGAAGAGTTAAAACAGGCTGAGACCAGCATCGCCAAACTGAACATCCACAGGGCATCTCTGAACTACCTCAGTAGCTCCACTTGTAGACCGATCCTTTGAGTTTGGAGCCCAAGAGGGAGTTGGAAAGGTTTCACCCGAAATGGGGTTTACCTGAAGGCTGATAAAATTTAAGCTGAGGGTCCCACACTTGCTGGTTGCAGTCCGGAAGTGTTTCTATGTAAGCATTTCAGTTCACGTGATCTTAGAGAAAGGGATTTGAATCTCTAAGTCTCCAACATTTTATGGTGATTTCTTTTCACATTCCAAATAAATATTTACTTTTATACCTTATTTTGCATTTCTACTTTTGTATTCTTATTCTTAGAGACGACTTCACAAATTTCATATGCTTTGGGCCACACAAAATCTGGATCTGCTTCTGGATTTTACTAAATGAGCTACTTGGGTGTTTTGGTAGTACATGTTTCCCTACATTAAGTAACACAATTTATACAAGTGAACAAACACTAAATAGAATTGCAGGGGTGTCCAACCTTTTGGCATCTCTGGGCCACACTGGAAAAAGAAGAGTTGTCATGGGCCACATGTTAAATGCACAAACACTAATCTCATAATGTTTTAAGTCAATTTACGATTTTGTGTTGGGCTGCATTAATAGCCATCCTGGGCTGCATGTGGCCTGTGGGCCACGGGTTGGACAGCCCTGAGAGAATCCCAAATAATTCTAAAATCAGTGCTTTGATGACTCTTTTTTAAGAGAACTGAAACTTCCTGGCAACCAATATATTTCAATGTTAGTATTAATAAATGCTGTAAAACTGGAACTCAGATACTGATGTCAGTTCAGTTCGGTGCAAGTCAGCAAGCCTTTGTGGAATGCCTGCTGTGTGTGAGGAGATTTATGGCCAGTTCTGTTTTTCAAATACCTTAAATTCAGTTTAAGAGTCATTTCTAATTAATTGCCTTAACAGGGAAGTATTTTTAGCTCCTGGGAGCCTTAATAACAGTTGTCTTTTAAGAAATTGGAGCAGTGATCAATGTGATTAAATACCAAGGAACAACAATGACAAATTGTTGGTACCAGTCATTTGATGTTCTCTGAAACAGAGGCTTGTCAGCCTGCCAGGGGGCTAGTAGTTTCAGTGCAGAGGATACAAAATGAAAAGTATTCTTTATCTTTTTTTGTAGATCGTTTCATAGATTATGGTCCTGGGTAACTTCGAGGTAACTATTTCTCAAACCAAGAAACCCTATTTTAAAAATGAACTATTTTATGTTCATCGTTTCATCATTCTCTTAAAATGTGTCATTAAATAAGCACTTGTGTTTGAGAAATATCATAGAATTCCTAAAAGACAGGTCACTTATAAGGTGAGATACTGTGAATGTTCCAAAGAAAAACAAAGTCCGAGGAGGAGAGAGATCGGCGTTGGGGGCGCCGTTTTAGAAAGGCCGCTTCCCAGCTGTGTCTTGAGAGTGTCCAGCGTAGCCCCATCGCAGGGCCTTTACCATCGCTGCCGCCTCTGCCTGGAATGATTTCATTCAGATAACAGCATCACTTCTTTTCTCACTTGGCCCAGCGCCCTGACCGCCCTGTCTGAAGGATCACCTTCCGCCATTCTGTTTTCTCCCTACCCTTCAAGTATCCTTCACAAGCTGACCATGGAAACTAAGGAGCGTCAAAGAAATTCTTTGACAAATCCTTTGCTATCTGAACTCTTACTACTTGTATTGCGAAATTCTGGAATTGAAAAGATTTTTAAATATTTCTTGCTATTTGATCTGGATATCCAAATCAGGAACCAAATAATTTTTTATAGTAAGGGATATTTGTTGTTTTCTTTGTAGCATCTGATTTGTTTATCTTTCTGTTTGTCTGTCTCCCTCGCTACAATGTTAGTTTCATGGTGGCTGGGACTTTGCTTTGTTCACTGCTCTATCCCCATCCATCACCTGGAGAACACCTGCACCTCGTTGAGTCTCCATAAATATGTACTGAGTAGATATGTTACTACATGAATGAATCTGTTTGACCCAATATCATCTAAACTTGAATTTTAAAAAACATATGACTATGTGGAAAAGGCTTATTTCACATTATTGTTTTAAGAAGCAAGATAGGAGATTATATATACTTACATTAAAAAAATTCTTGAACCTTTGCATGTGTTCATTTATTCATTCATTCCTTGAAAGAATAGTTATTAAGCATCTACAGTGTGTCCATTCTGGGCTGGGCATTCTGACTCAGCTATAGTTTCACAAAAAGACAGATTATGAAACAACAGCAAATGAATACAATGCGACCCTTTCCCTTATCACTGCTCTCTGGTTTTGTTGATATTCATTCAGTTTCTGACATTTGCTAGCCTTTTCCCTTTGCGCAGGTTATCTCATAATGTGCTTAACATGTGTCTCCCTCTATATTATACATTCTGTGAGGCTAGGGACCACGGTGCCATTTAATTATCAATACCTAGCTCAGTGCCTAATATGTGGTAGGTACTCAATAAACATTTGAGTGAATGAGTGAGTGATTGAATGAATGAATGAATGAATGAATGAATGTATGACTAGGAGACATACATAGTAGGAACACCATAGTAGGGGAAGTAAATTTCAAGCTGGGATCTGAAGAATGAGGAGGCATTAGCAAGTGAAGAAGACCAAGCAAAGTTCTCTGGAGCTTCAGTTCTGACGGTCCTAAAAGCAATAGAAGAGTTTTAAACAAAAAGTGACACTATCAGACTTGCATTTTAGATAGACCGTTTTTCACTGGTGTCAGGAACAGGCTCGACAGGCAGTGCTGGAACAGAGATTGGTTCCGCGGCTTTAGAGAAAGATGGCTGTGGCCTCCGTTGGGTTCTTGGCAGCAGGGAAGAGAGAAGTAGATACATTGGCGAGATTTTTAGAAGGCAGCATGTAAGTGACTGGGATAGTGAGGGAAAGTGAGGAATTAAAAATGCTTCCAAGCTTCTCCCTTTGGCGACTGAGAGGACCTTAGGGCCCACTGTTGACTGAGACTGGGGACTCAGAGAAACTATCTGAGGAGAAAGGAGTCTGGGCACCCTTGAGACCTGTCTACATTGAGGCCGAGCCTTAAGGACTTGGTTATATAGCTGAATTTTCTAGACATAGATACTTAAAAAATGCCTGGAAAGAAACAGTCAAAATATCGTAGTATTGGAACTCATATCTCTAAAATTTCCTTACTGTTAACTTCAGGTTTTCATTATTTTTGTGTTTTATAAAGGAAAAATAATGAACTTTTGAAACTTCTATTAGTATCTGCCATAGGAAGTGCTGAGGCTTTTGTCCAAAGGACAAAAAACTAAGGCTTTCTTTGGTAAAATATGGGCTGTTTCCAATTAAAATAAATGGTCCTGAATGGAAGCCCATTGTGAAATGGGTTCACCATTTGCATGAATGTGCAGTGGGGAGGAGGGCACCATTTGGAAATTTAACCTTCTCATTCAGAGGTGTGCTAGAGTCAGGACTGTCTCTTATACATTCATTCATTTATTTACCTTTCACATCTCTATCCTCAGCATAGTCCCTGGCTTTTGGTAATAGCTCAAGTGAAAGCTGTTATTTCAGATTTGTTATTAATGCATTGATTTTTACTGCAGTTCTTATACAATGTTGTAATTTGTGTCATCTTGATTTTTAGGTAGATTGGGGCCAACTGGACTATTTAGTTGTTGACATGCCACCGGGTACCGGAGATGTGCAGTTATCAGTCTCACAGAATATTCCCATTTCAGGTAAATCTTAAAGTTTGAAGTAATTTGTGCTCTCTTTGATGGTGTGCTGCTGCCATACAGAAAAACAAACTTCACGACAGGCAAACATTTTTATATCTTAATAAACATAATCATTTATAAATTTTCCTTTAGAGATCAGATTCATAAATTGAATTTTTCAAACTATTATTAGAACAGTTGTTTTCAAAAACACAAAGATACTTGAGGTGGTGCTGTAAATCTGTGTTCTGGAAAAGCAGTGGTGTTTAGGTAGAACATGGCTATTTGGGCTCCACAGCTGTCCAGCACTTACAGCAGAGTGCCTGACGCATGCTGGGCACTAAGTAGATACTTACTGAGTGCAACTCCTGAATGAGAGTAAATATTAGGAAAGTTTGGTTTTTTTGGTAAATTTAACTATGGACAAATTTTATATTCTGCTAATTATTTAATGTTAAAGTCAACAGGGCAATAAACACATTAACTTACTTTGAATATACAATACTTCATTATAGTAGGGGATATCTTTTTTACGACATGAAATTTCATAGTCAATTTTTATGTTAACTCTGTTTTTAAGTGAATCTTACCTAGATTCTACTGAGGAAATATTTGTGAATCTGTCTTATGTATGAGGACTTTTAGAAAAATAATGGAATATTTAAATGTCTTTGCAAATCAGTTATTTATTGGTAATAAATAACCAAGCGATATCACTGACATTTAATCATCAAAAGGTTTAGAATCTATGTTTTTTATAGCATATACACATTGGAAATATCAGTATAGCATATTAATATAAATATTTTTTATGTTTAAATATATTTGTAATCTAATGGAGTCAGACCTTTTCTTTAGTGAGGCAAGCTCTAACGTCTGAAATGGGAGTAGAGGGAAGTAACACAGGAAAATAATTCTTCCTCTTTTATAATCAGCATATTATATGGCCTACTTTTTCTTTTTTAAAGTAGTTTTGAGACTTTTATAGTTCTCAGTCTTAAGAATACTCACTAAATGTTTATTGAATAAAATGTGTTCCTGACACTTTGAAATGCCTATTGCAGGTGTCTAAAATGCGTACATTATTCATGTGGATAATACATTGATAAACTTGGACTAAATTTTCATTTCTTTCCTGCGTTGTGACTTGGTACCTTGAAAAAGTTTAATTTGCTTCACACAGATAAACTGAAGTACCTAAACAATTTACCTTTGTTTACCCAGATAAAAGCTCCTCTGTTTGGACAGGACTTACAATTGTATCACCCTGTTTTAATTTGTGTTTATGCTCTAAAACCAACAACGTGTAGACTGGGGTTAAGATTTGCTTCTCCTTTGAGGATTTCTTTCTTATATCCTAAAATTTAACCAATGTATTTCTTATTCCTTTCATCTGATGAAGAGTCTACCTTGTAACAGGCGATTGATGTTATATGAGAATAAAAAGTTGTATTTTTTATTGCAGTAAGATATACATGAACCGTTTAGTGGCATTAAGTACATTTGCATTGTTATGCGATCACCACCGCCATCCATCTCCTGAACTTTCTCATCCTCCCAAACTGAAACCCAACCCACTGAACAATAACGTGGGATTTCCTCTCCCCTGAGCCCCTGGTAACCATGGTTGTCCTTTTAGAAACTGCTTATTATTAAGATGAGAGAACGAGGTAACTATATGAGAAAATACTAATTTAAAATATAATATTAAACAAAAACCTTACATTGATTTTATCATTTACTAATAAAATTATAAACCAACAAATATTTCTCTCTATATATAGGCAAATGCTAGGCACTATAGAAGATCCAACAATAATTATATCACATCTTTCCCTAGACTAGGGTTCTATACATTTTATTATGAGTCCCAGATTTTTTTTTTTTTTCATCCTCACCTGAGGACATACCCATTTAGAGAGAGGGAAAGGGAGGGAGAGAGAGAGGGGGAGAGAAACAGCAATCTGTTACCTCCCATATGAGCCCCAACTGGGGACTGAACCTGCAACCTAGTCGTGTTCCCTGACTTAGAAGTGAACATATGACCTTTTGGTTTATGGAGTGACACTCCAACCACCTAGGACAAATCATACGTTCCCCAACCAGGGATTGAACAGTAGCCTAGTATGTGCCCTGACCACAAATAGAACCTCCAATATTTTGGTGTACAGGCTGATCCTCCACCTGAGCCACACCGGCCAGGGTTCTCAAACCCTTTTTGAGAATTTGATGAATGTGTGGATTTTCTCCAGGAAAAGATTTGTACCTACAGAAACACTACTTTTTTTCTATAATTTCAGGAGGCTCACAGTCCTCAGTTTTAAAGCCCCAGCTCTAGAAGACAGAGCAAGGGGAAGGGGAGGGAGTAGCGGGTAGAAAAGAACATGGATAGCTACAATGCAGAGAATGAGAAGTGCTATATGAGAGATACGGGGAGTCAGGGAAGAAGAGATCGTGGGTTTGTGGGGAATTATAAAACACTTCACAGACTTGAGCCTTAAAGAATAATACGGTACCTTGTAGAGCATTCAACACAGCATGCCTTGTCTGCTGTAGACAGGTGTGCGAAGATATGCCTGGTCTGCTTTGCTTCTTCGTGGCCTGCCTAAGGGGAAGAAATTTGAGAATGAAACTTCTAGTGTTCTATATTTCTATTATAGAAACTTAACATACATTTCAACTCCCAAATCTGGCCCATTAAAAAAAAAAAAGGACAAGTACTATAGATGCTTTTGAAAATACACAAACTTAGTTGTTATCGGACTATGAAAATAAAATTATTAAGTATTTTCTAAATTAAAAAAAATGAACATGTATATTTTTATAATTTAAAAAGTAAATAGCACTAATTCTTTAAGGATAGTAAATTTCTCTATAAATTGGTGATGATCATTTATTATTAATAAACTGCCATTTAATGATAGCCTTCTATATATTAATTTTTATTTATTTATTTAAAGATTTGATTTTTGTTTTTAGACAGAGGGGAAGGAGGGAGAAAGAAAGGAAAAGAAACATCAGTGTGTGGTTGCCTCTCACGCACCCCCTACCAGGGACCTGGCCTTCAACCCAGGCATGTGCCCTGACTGGGAATCGAACTGGAGACCTTTTGGTTCACAGGCTGGCACTCAATCCACTGAGCCACACCAGCCAGGGAAGCCATGTATTAATTTTTTAATCATCACAAGTGTTACTCTATTTTCTTAAATCTTTGAAAGATTAAGTAGCTCTCCTAAGCTCACACAGTTGCAGTCAGTCATAGCTGAGGTTCGTATCAGTTCTGACTGAGTTTATACTTCATGTACTTAACCTCTATATCAAACTGCCCTCATACAAGACCCAACTCTATTTGACTAATTGGTTTTATGAGAACCAAAAGACCTACTAGACAAATTCAAGAGCAATAATCACTGACTCATTGGCTTTGTGAGTTTAGCTCTAGTCCATTCAAACCCTATAAGGTTGAAATTACTATAATCTAGGTAATCTCTGATAAAAATAAATTTGTCTATGAATATGCCTAAACCTGTACACCTTTATATGATGAGTGATGTTGTCTATGATGTAGACAACCAACTGTCTACATCAATGTTTACTATATTCAGGGTTTCCTTTCCTTTTCTTTTTCTTTCTCTTTTTTGACTCTTAAGAGATTTCTTTGGGCCTCTTTAACTCATACATTTGAGAGGTCTGGAGGTGGTCCGTAAGCAATCTCCTTTGACATTTAGGAGTAGAGACCCAAATGATTCTTGGAAAGACCAATATTATCTTGGGGCTGATCATGCTGGTCTTGGGCATTTGGCTAGTTTCCAGGCACACTGGCTCTCAGTATGGAATTGCAGCTGTTGTTGTAAAAAAGAAAAAAACAACAACTATGTTTTGTGACAATATTAAAATTAATATCAATGAAAAGACTAGATTGTCCATGGTGAAACATATATTAACTTTATAACTAGAAGAAATAGCAAAAAATAACAGTATCCTACCAAAAAGGATGTGAGGGGGGTTGGCAGGGGCACATACGATTGTGTCTGCACATGTGTTAACTCTGTTCCCGAGGTTTGGTGTCATTCAGGCCTGTGTCACTGCACAGCTAACACACCCATGAAAATACCAAAATTGGGTTGGCTCCCAGGACTTAGAGGAAAGGTACCAACCAAAGAGTTTCTGGCCTTGTTTGAATCATGGCTTTCATCAATTTGTGTAATCTAGAACAACCTGTGAGAGTCATGTCTGCCTTTCTAGGCCTAAGTGAATTATCTACTCTGTAATTATGAACCTGATTTTCCTTTCCTCCTATCGTTGACTTTAGAATTCTTGATACTCTGTGTGCTACCTTTTCCTATGCCCCATATATCATCAACCACATAAGTTTTTTAGACTCCCATTTGAATTCCCTGGATCTGACTTCCCCATCCTTCCCACTAGCTTTCACATAACCCGGGATCTTCCCCCACAAACTGTATGTACTCACTCTCCCCTCTCTTTTCCCTTTACTTGCTGAAGTCTTTGTCTTTACTTGCATTTGACCCTCACTTAGAATGTCTTTCCTCCCCAGTCAGTGGGTACCCGAGTCTAGCATACCTTTTATTTCGAATACCTGCTCCTTGTCACCTCCCCCAAACCCCCAGTTAGGAATCATTTCTCCCTTTTTGGAATTCACATAAAATTTTATTTGGACCTTCTCACGTTCTCCATTTGAAACCTGTAAAACTGTGTTGTCTTCTGTACCAGACTGTCACTCCCTGGAGCGCCAAGTTCATTTATTTTTGTATTTCTCACAGTGCCAAACTCAGTGCCTTCCTGTGACCACTCAGGAAATGTTGAATTAATGAATGTTTTATCTGTGTGTGTGTATTATCTTCCCAACTAGGCTGTAAGCTGCTTGAATGCAAGAATTTTTTCTACTCATCGCAGTATTTCTTAGAGCACTTTGGACAATGGTTTATGCAGTTAATATTGGTTGAATGAATGACAAGGCTAGTCGACTAGTTCTCACTGTTATGTGAACAGATTTGTCCCTCCTTATGTTGCTTACCGCCCTGCTAACTCATTCCTGTGATCTCTCTGACCCTGACTGCTTTTACTCAGGAGTTTTTACTATGTATAAGTTAAAGAAAGCATTTATTTAAAAACATGCAGTTTTACGTCACTCACCCTTTGAGGGAAAAATACATTTCTGTTTATATATATTTATGCTACTATTTTTCCTGTGCTATATATAATACCCTTGTAGTGAGTTGATATCTTTTAGTATTAACTTTATTTTGGTTTCTGAGACATTTATGCATGTTGCACTTGCTATTTGGTTTCATGCAGGCTCTGTATTAAATTGCTAGTGAGAATCACTAGCATTACTCCATTGTAAGATAATAATAAGAAATTCTCTTCTTTACTTGCAAGGATGTTTAGCCAGATACTACCTACCTCTCTGACTTTTCATCCTGACCTGTGGAACACCTGATTATCCCACAGACTTATAAGGATCAAATGAGAGAATGAATTTAAAAGCTTCATGTAAATATATGGCATTTTTTAGAAAATACTTGAACACTTTAAAAGAGTTTTTTGGGGGGCAGTGGTGACATATTATGAGTTAGAAAGAGCCTTTATATCAACTTTGCATTTCTCCAAGCCATGTTGAGAATGAAATTAAACGTTTTATACTTGGAAAGAGGCATCCTTTTAGAAAATTCATGGAGACAGACCTGTACAAGCAAAAAGATCCTCTTTCTGAATGCTAATTAGCAACTTTTGCATGTGTTCCATTTTGTTCCATGGTCTGGATGACAGGCTCATTATAAGAAGAAACGTCAAAGGGAAAAAGTCGTCTTCTTACTAGTATACAAATGTTGTGTAGCAACAACACTGATAAATGTGTTGACAGCAATATTAGTGGCTAATGATTTAAATTTGAGCTTACAGCGACTACTGAATCATTACTTATTACAAATACCTAGTAGTTACAATAATTGCTAGAGTAAAAGGAGACAGGATAGAGGATTGGAAATAACCAGTTATGTCTTTGGATTTGCTCTTGTCTTGTTGAACTTGTCAAGGGGAAAAGGCAGAGGTATCAGTGCTGGTTTTGTTTTGTTTACTACTTTTTATTTTTTTGGTGATACAGTTTGCTGAGTTTTTGCCTGTTTTTTTTTTTTTGTTGTTGTTGTTTAGCTTGTAAATTGGTTGTTGCCATATACTGAATTGGATAGAGTCTAGGGTTGACATGTGGGTTTTAAAAAAATGTATAGTGATGAACTCTTAGGAATTACTGAATAATAGAAGAGGATTAATATTTATTTGAAGAGCATTAAAGTTCCTTGAAATTTTTGAAGATATATATACTATGCTAGTATTTGAATTCTAATAGATGTTACCTAAAATATTTTTTTCTTCCTTTGCTCCAACTGAGGTCCTCTGTATGACTACATGAAGACTATCTTAATTTGATTTTAACTGTTGGAATTCAGTGAAGGGTTTATGCTTCACATGGAACATGTGAAGCATATTTTCTTTTTTGAGAGACTGGAGAATTTTAGTAAGTTATTTATATTAAGGTGCTATGTCAGTCAGGGTCCTGGCAGGTACAGGTGACACACCTTGAAAAGAATTAACAGAACAGAGTTTAATGAAGGGACCAGTTATAGAGGTATGGGCAGCATTAATGAAGCTAACAACAGATGGTCAAGTGCCCAGAGGCTAATGATAGTAGGAAGTAGTCACTGTCCCTCTGCCTAAAGGGGCAAGGGAGTGAACTGTGTCAGTGCGGTCTAGCAACTGCTGGAGCCAGGGAAGAGAGGCTACCCGTTGGGACCTGTGGCCACCGAGGAACACAGGTGAGGCCAGAACTCCTTCCTGCAAGGCATGGAGAAGCAGTGTGTGAGGAAGGTAATAATACCCCAACCTTTTTCACCTCCCACAGTCTCGTATTTTGCTGATACTTCCTAGTGGCAGATCCCTTTAGGAAGCCAGAGGGTAAGGAAACTCTGGTGATACAGTGCACAGAGGTCAGCTACCCAGGCATTGATGGGGACAAAGAAGGGTGGAAGACGAGGCAGAGCTTGGGAAGGAAAGGAAGTGTAATGTGGTTATTATCTGGGAAATACCCAGAAGGGCTTCTCTTCTTCATGGTCCTCATTAAAATTGTGAATTAGTGGCTTGGAAGAGCTGAAACACAAGGCAAATATTTCCTTTTTTTTGTCCCCCTCCCACCCACAAAGGAAATACTTAATAGAGATAGTAGTAGTACAATCAAATTAATGAAAATCCGTACAATCAGAAGGCAAAATTGTACTGTCATCAAATTTGTGAACAGAATATTTATATTGTAGATAAGCAATGATATAAGTATATTTTGTATAGTGGGGAATAGTGGATAAAGAGTTTATTTTGATAGGATAGATTCATGAAAAAAGCTCCCCTTCACTTTATTAAGTAAAGATTGATGCAGGAATGATACTTTTGGAAAGTATTATTATAATAGCAGGGCAAGGACTGAGCGGTCAAGAGGGGAGCCATCAGAGTCCGTTCTTTGTCCTCTCTGTCTTCCAGGGACAAGGCAGAAGTAGCACAGAAAACAGCCAGATCATCCTCGTGTGCTTCCTGCTTTGATTTCTTTCTCTTAGAGAGGGAGAAGCTACTGTATATAGCAGAATCGTCAGCTAGGTAACATGCTAAGTATCTATGGGCTCAAGACAAGGTGCACTAGCAGACATTTCATAATGTAGTAGTGTTACATTATAGAGATGAGGCAACGCCCTTTCCTCCTGTCTTGGACCCTGTAGATGGGAAGAAGCCAGAGGCCTTTTTGCCCCTCATTCATTTAAATTAGATAGAGTAGGAATTTTAAATTAAGACACCTTAATATTTCAGTCATTGTTTAAAGACACATTGCTTGTAGCAATTGGGCCTTTTGCTACAGTAACTGAATTCCTGTTCATTCATCAGATTCTTGAAGAAAAGCTATACAAGTCCACATTGATATTTTCCTCTCTATCAGCATTTTGCTGGTCCTAATCAATGATCTTGTTTATGGTAATACTCTTTGACTGTCAACGTGGACTGTTTTTATAATATGAAACCTGAGTGGAGTTCGGAGGATCAGAGATATTATTGCCGTTGTTAGATAAGTGAATGGCCACAGGCCATCACTTGAAATAGTTTCCTTTCTTTCCTTATTCACTCTTTCAAAACCAAAGAAACATAGTTGTTTCACTTAGGTAAAGTAAATAAAATACTTTATTTCTTCAAATAACTGTTTTTTCTTTTCTTAATTGTTTTTCAATTCAAAAGACTAATTCTTAAATGCTATCCAATACTAATCTTTCGGAAAACCATTAAAAACACAAAAAGACAATACTTGGCTACTTTGGATTTTAGTGTTGTGTGTCTCTTATAATTTTGCAATTTATAATGAGCTCAAACTGTAAAGCCAAAACCATGCTTGTACCTTAAATGTGGAAGACTTAGGTCATCACTTTGCTTAGTATTCAAAGATATTAAATCTTCATTTATGCTTTCAAGTTGCAGAATGAAACTTTAAAAGAGACAATTTTAGACTCCTTCCAGCTGTACTATATTTCCATGCAAATGTTGAGTAGAGTTGTATGTAATGAATATTTGGCAAGAATAGCATGATGTAGAAGAGACTTATTGTTTTATTCATAACATTATAAAAATTATGTAGAAAATAAATTTGTTTTGTTGTCCCATAAATTGTAGCCAAGTGTTAAGCGCTAGAAACTGTATTCCAGAGTTTTATCTTTTAGGGGACTTCTGGTACTCAGTGTGGAACTTTAGTCCTTGTTAGATTGGAATTCAAATTATAAAATTAATACCGTTGGTTAATGAACAACAATGTTTCCAAATGCAATTTAAGAAGAAATAAACTTTTCAGGGCCCTTATATTTATGTTAAACATATATTGATTTGGCCAAAAAGTCCATTATGTTTTTTCCATATGCTGGCTCTAGTAGTGCTTAGTTGTCTTTAACTTCATTCAAAACAACTTTGTTAGATTGTATTGTGACAGCTGTCGTATCAGTGTGCATTAAAAAAAAAACAAAATTGGTGAATTTTTATGCAGCCATTTTAATATTTAAGATGGAAAGAAACATGCGACATTTTCAGCATATTATGCTTTATTATTTCAAGAAAGGTAAAAATGCAACTGAAATGCAAAAAAAAAAGATTTGTGCAGTGTATGGAGAAGGTGCTGTGACTGATTGAATATGTTGAAAGTGGTTTGCTAAGTTTCTTGGTACTGTTGACATTTTGGCCAAATAATTCTTTGCTGTGGGTCTGTCTTATGCATTGGCAGATGTTTAGAAGTGCCCCTGGCCTCTACACACTGGAAGCAAATAGTGGGAGGTAGCTGACATACTCAAAATATCCAAATCAATAAAGTTATTGGTGAAAATGAAAAACATGTCTTTTGTTTTATGGTAAAAATAGTAATGGACTTTTTGGCCAATGCAATAGTACAGATAGAATTTATGCTGTATTAGTTAACTGTTCAAAGAAATAGTCTGAGACTTAAAGACCCAGGATTTAAAAAGCTTTCCCAAATGATTCGTATATAGTCAGTGTTCACAGTCACTTTGTCTAGACCAGCTTATCTGATGTTTGAATTTCTTGGTTATCTTAGCCTGTGTTTGGATGGGAGGCTTCTGAGATAGTTCAGTTGTCTTTTAAGAATTTCTGGGCACTTCATGATATGACCGACAGCTAAAATTTCTTAATGTCTTAAAGTTCAACGAATAGTATAATGGCAGTCAGATTCCTATTAAAAACTACTTTTAAATCCATTAAATATTTACACGTAGAAAAAATGCAAGTCCCATAATGCGCTTGGGCATAGATGTTAGATATTTGATCAGAACCTGAAGTGTAGCTCTGAGAATGCCTTCACATCTTAAGTATGATAGTATTTGGAAATGTAGCAAAGCTTTTCCATATAAAGTTTCAGTCTCTATTTCCTGAAATATACCTGGTTAAAAAAAGTTAGGTGGTTAAGTAATCAGGGAGAAGCATTTTTCCTCTCTGGAGTTTGCATTAGAGAAAGAATGTGTATGAAAAGGGATGTGTCCTGTTATTAAGCATCTTTTGGAGGTGGCTCCCTGTGAGCATGGGCAGGCTGAACTATATGTGCATCTAAAAGAATTTGAAATACAAAATATTAAATCTAAGCAAAAGAGATTTCTGAGTTGTAGAGACATATATGTACAATGAATAGGCCCCCCACAGCGTTTACTTGTCAGCATAAAGATGGATTTAACATTGGAAAGAAGTGAGAATTTTACCTTAACTTTACTGGAAACACTAGAGGTGTGGGGAAGGATGAGAGAAAGAAGAGAGAGAAGAGAGCTAGTGTGAGCATGAGAGAGTTGTTTGGTTCCAGCTCAAGCTCTTTAAAACCTCTGAAATCCTCCCTTTTCTCCAGTGGTTCCTCAGTGAAAGGCAGGCTGCATAGCCCTGGTAAATTCATTGTTAACATCATTAAGGTGAGGTGATTGTAAGCTCTTTACCTATTGACTCAATTGTTGAAGAGCCAATCTTTGTTCCTAAATAACAAGTATGCATCCAGATTCCTTTGATGAAATTGAATTCTTAAAGTTCCAAAGTACACTTGTTCTCTCTCACCAGTGACTTTGAAATACTGTGGTTTCCACTAGTTATTGTGTTTCATTAATTCTTTTGGCAACAGTGGTACAAAATTCATTTCTAAAGTAAGCAAAATAATGATTCATCTTTATATTAATAAAAACATATCTCCTTTGTGACTACAGTCAATTTTCTACCCTGTTGGAATGGAGCATAGAGTCCCAAAGAGTGACTCATGAAATAATTAGGTATATTTCCTGTTGAAATAGTCTGTGGGTACATTAGAAGTGAATTTGCCTTTGTAATCACATTTTACTTAATCTGGTACTAATATTAGTGGACATTTCTTTATCTTATAGGAAATAATGTTTCTAATTCAGGAAGTTTGGGGGTTTTAGAAGAGAAAGACGGGAGAGCTAAAAATATACCAAAGCCAATCTCCTTAATAAACAATTGTATATTTGTTATTATTTATATTAAGCTAACAGAAGTTGAATGATTATTTTCTTTGACTACAACTATCTTTAAATAAATCAAGGAAAATTAGGAGTACTAAATATTAGAGCACTGTGAACATCAACTATATAGCAGTAATTTGTTCTTGAATCTTAGTTGACTTTACCTTGACTTACTCAAGAGTTGTGAGACATAAAATGATTGTCCACATATGATTACAAGCAGTTTTTGTCGTACACATTTATTAGGTTCCAACACTGAAGTTCTCAATCAAGCATGGGAATTAGATACAGTTTGTGCCCTGGAGACTCAGAATGGCATAATGGAATAGTTCCACATTGGTGTAATTATGATTACCCTAACATCTGGAATAATCTATTTTAAATGTTTAACTACTTTGAACTACTACCCAGATCCAGATATGCAGTTACAAATAGATTTTGCTCTTAATAGTCAAGAGAATTAGCAATTAAAGGCAGTACTCTAGATAATTATATTTTAGGATGTTTACATATTTGCCAGAATCCTTTTTTAGTAAATTAACCTTTTATAGTAAATCTCAGCTGATTAAAAGCCTTTAAAAACTACAACTTTGAAAATAGCATTTAACCAATACTATATAATTGTTTGGACCTAGAAAATAGGTAGAAAATTCACCTTGAATGGTACTTTCAGTTATGATGGAGGCATGGGTAAACATTCCTCACCTCTTTGCACAACCACAGGAAGAATTACAAGTAGACCTCAAAACAAATAACACCAAGAACCATCAGAAATTGAGTGTATGAAAGTCCCAACTACCAAGGATTTAAAGAAGCCACCTTCATCCAGACAGGGGGTGGGGTGGCAGAAAGGCATGGAATCACAATGTGGTGCAGATAGGTAGTGGCAGCAGAGTAGGTATTCCCACATTCACATGTGGTAGATAAAAATTGAAGGGATACTTTAAAAGCAAGCATCCCAGCTGTGGGCCAGACCACACAGTCAAGGGTTCCAGTGTCAGGAAGATAAATCGCCATAACTTCTGGTTATAAAAACTAGTAGGGGTTGGGGTGGCAAAAGAAACTACTGGATTTTCAGGAGACTCTGCTTAAAGGGTCCACACGGACTTAAAATACGTGCAGACCTGTCCCCTCTGGGATTCACCACCAGGCAGTAGCCGAAAGGGCACCAGTTGCAAAGAGTGAATGCTGGGGAAAACCTCTAGAAGCCACGCAGTGGCATTGTTCCCTCTCTGAGCCCTCCCCCTAACACAGAGCCGCAAAGTGGTGAAGTGGGTTACACCAAGCTGGTGATTGGCTAAGGCTGTGCCCCACATAATTTATGGTGCCTTTTCTATAATAGGCCACAGTACTAAGACAGAGAGTCAGAGAACCAAACATAGGGAGGCTGCTAAATAGAGGAAACAAATAAATATGGCCCAAATGAAGGAACAGAACAAAACCCCAGAAAAAGAACTAAATGAAACAGAGATAACCAACCTATCAGATGCAGAGTTCAAAACACTGGTGATCAGGATGCCCAAAGAACTTGGCAAAAATAAAAATTAAAAAGACACAGGAAAAAATGAAGGTTATACTAAGTGAAATAAATAAAAATCTACAGGGAGCCAACAGTGGAGGGGATGAAGCCAGGATTCAAATCAATGATTTGAAACATAAGAAGTAAGCATTCATTCAGGACAGCAAGAAGAAAAAAGATTCAAAAAAACAAGGATAGTATAAGGTGCCTCTGGGACATTGCCAAACGTACCAATATCCAAATTATAGGGATGCCTGAAGGAGAAGAGGAAGAGCAAGTAATTGAAAACTTATTTGAAAAAATAATGAAAGAAAACTTCCCTAATTTGGTGAAAGAAATAGACATACAAGTCCCAGAAGCACAGAGAGTCCCAGACAAGATGGACCCAAAGAGGACCACAGCAAGCAAGACACATCATAATTAAAATGCCAAAGGTTAACGATAAAGAGAAAATCTTAAAAGCATCAAGAGAAAAGAAGAGTGTTACCTACAAAGGAATTCCCATAAGACTGACAGCTGATTTCTCAGAAGAAACTTTGTAGACAGGAAGGGACTGGCAAGCAGTATTCAAAGTGATGAAAAGCAAGGACCTACATCCAAGATTACTCTATCCAGCAAAGCTATCATTTAGAATGGAAGGGCAGATGAAGTGCTTTCCAGACAAGGTAAAGCTAAAGGAGTTCATCATCACCAAGCCAGTATTACATGAAATATTAAAGGGACTTATTTAAGAAAAAAGAAGATCAAAACTATGAACATTAAAATGGCAACAAATTCACAACTATCAACAATTGAATCTAAGAAAAACAAACTAAGCAAACAACCAGAACAGGAACAGAATCATAGATATGGAGATCATTTGGAGAGTTATCAGGTGGGATGGGGAAGGGGAATAATGCGGGGGAAGGTGCAGGGATTAAGAAATATAAGTGCTAGGTACAAAATAGACAGAGGGATGTTAAGAATAGTATAGGAGCCCGGCTGGTGTAGCTCAGTGGATTGAGCGCGGACTGGGAACCAAAAGGTCCCAGTTCGATTCCCAGTTGGGGCATGTGCCTGGGTTGCAGGCCAGGTCCCCAATGAGGGCCATGTGAGAGGCAACCATACATTGCTCTTTCTCCTTCCCTTCTCCTCTCTCTAAAAATAAATAAATAAAATCTTAAAAAAAATGCCAAAGATCTTCCCACTAAATAAATAAAATCTTAAAAAAAAAAGTATAGTATAGGAAACAGAAAAGGCAAAGAATTTACAGGCATGACCCATGGACATGGACTAAGGGAGGGATCACTGGAGGAAATGAGTGTAGCAGGTAGAGGGGGCAAAGGGGGCAGAATTGGGATAACTGTAATAGCATACTTAATGAAATGTATTTTTTAGAAAAGAAAATTCACCTTGAGATAGGTGTTTTATGATACTGTGCCCCTGCCCAGAAAATAATCCCATTTAATGCAAATTAAACATTCCTTTTGTTGCTGTTGGCATTCTTTATGGTCAATAGAGGGGGCACAAGTTTTCTAACAAACCCTCCATCATAAAACAATTGACATTATCAGTGATGATATAAAGGGGAAGAATCTAAACTAGTTCATATTGGTTCATGTATATTTGTTCATGTTCCATGAGCCCTGAGAAAAAATGTATAAATTAGAAAGCCAAGAACTATAAAGACAAAATGAAATACCATATTTGGAGACCATATTTTAAGAGAGATATTAACAAGAAAAAATTGACATAATTTTCTTAACATTTAAAAATCTGGGTTGTGATGCACAGATTGATTAATCATTACGTTTACTTTTACTGAAGATTTTGCGGGACGCTTTTTGTTTGCTTTATTTCCTTATCATAAATTCTAAATGTCATTATAGGGGCAGTCTGAAATTGTTACTTACATGACATATTAAAATTTGGTACAACCAAAGAGGTAGTGATTTATGTTTGAGGCAGTTACATTTTGTTCTTTAAGAAAAGGTCTAGAAAATTTTTTCTCAGAATAGTACCTAAAGACTAATTGTACTGTGATCAAACACTTAGTTAACATATATTTCAGAAAAAAAAAAATCATGCCCTAAAAATCTTCTATAAATTAGGCTGGTAGTTCCAATGGAATGTTTACATGTTTTATGAGCATTTGATGAGACATGGAAGATGATCATTGTCCTTGTCACAACAAACTTGTCATTGATTGATGTATGAATGTGCTATTGAGATTACTCAACAAAGAAACTCAGATGGCATGGATGCCTACTGTGTTAGAGTTAAGTACTATAGAGAAAACCAAGCCACTTTAGTTCCAATCAAAATAATGTCACTGAATATTTTTATAACTCTTTTACATATTTTTAATGGAACAGCTCTTTACATAGGACCGATGGAAAAGAGTTTGTTATATAGAAGAGTTAATTGAGATGTATTGAGATTTAGTGAGCTATTCAAGATTATATAGTACATTAGCATATTAAAAAAAACAAAACAGAATCCAGAACTCTTAACTCCTGGTTCACGTTAGTAAGAGTTCATGCTTTGGTAGCCTAGGATACATGATTTGAAAATATAGGAACATTGCCTAAATCGTCAACCCTTAGTTTTATGCAAGTCATTGTGTCATCAATTTTGTTTGGTTAAAAAAATAAGAAATATCATAAGTGGTCATGAAACTATATTGTGTATTAGTAATACAAATAACAGAGGATATTTAAAACAATAAAATGTTTATATCATATAAAAGCTAAAGGTACTTTTTAGGGCTAATGCAATAGAAAACTCCCTACATACTAGTATATAGTTAATAAGAGAATTTGGAGGAAATAGTCAAGGGGGTTTCATTTACATATAAAGAGAATGGCTCTGAGATTGAGGGGCCAAAATTCTTGGAGGAGGTTGCATTTCACACTCACTTAAGTAAGTTTACTGAGGACATCAGGTTCAACAGGGATGGCTTCAGAAACTGTATTTAAGAAGGAATAACCAGGGAGCTAGCTGGGACCTTGGAGACTATGTATTCCTTGCATTGATTTTACAGCTAGGGAAACTGAGACCTAGTTCTGAGTTACTTGTCCAAGGTTAGTCACACAGCTAGATGGGGATACAATTGGAATTAGATTCCTTCTAAATGCTTGGATATGAAAAAACACTGATATAGATTGGTAACAGGATATAGATGGTGGTGAATTGTGGAAATGTATTGGATGTGTAGAGTAGATTTGAATATAATTTTTGCTGGAAGTGATTTCCATCCATCATTAAAAGAGTGGAAAGAACTTTGACTAGTTTTTGGTTTTGTGGGCAGAGCAAATCAAAATACAAGGATGCAGTGATCCATGGGAAGTTTGAAAAGCAGGACGAGCTGCCTGATGGCAAATATGGAAATGACCTCTCAGCAACTCGTAAGATGTTTTATTGTTAACAATAATAAAGATAATAGTGATGATATTATTAACAATAGCTACCCTTTGCAGGCATCACGTCAAGCATCGCATGTACATTAGTTCACTTAATTACGTCACCCTGTGGCCTAAGTATTACTGCGCCATTTTGTTAGAGCAAGAAACTGAATCTCACATAAGTAGTTGGCTATGGAATAAAAATGTGAATTCTGATTGTGTTTGAAATTCAAGGCTAGTATTTCTCTAAATTGAGTAATGGATAGACCCTCCTTCTAAAGGAAAGATAATCGGCTCCATATTGACCTATTTTTATTCTAAGACTATTTGTATAGGTGTAAACATACCTTAAGCTTTTAGCTATTATATAATTTTTTAACTTAAAAAATTACAAATTAAATGCAAATAAAACTTACAAAATCAATAAAATTCAAATTAATAATATTAGTATAATGGGAAAGATGAAGTTTTTACTGAAAGGAAAATACTGATTGCAAGCTGAATTTGTGGCCGTTGCACAGTTCTTTTGAGTTTGACGTGCTGTATTGCCACATGCTCTGTGATGAGTTGGTTCTGCTTCCACTTTTCTCTACCCTGACCTCTTTAAAATATCCTCTCAGCCCGACTGGTGTAGCTCAGTGGATTGAGCGCGGGCTGGGAACCAGAGGGTCCCGGTTCGATTCCCAGTCGGGGCACATGCCTGGGTTGCAGGCCAGGTCCCCAGTGAGAGCCATGTGAGAGGCAACCATACATTGTTCTTTCTCCCTCCCTTCTCCTCTCTCTGAAAATAAATAAATAAAATCTTAAAAAATAAAATAAAATAAAATAAATAAAATAAAATATCCTCTCAGACAGTAGACTGGTATCGTTTGACTCTCACTTGGTGCACTGGTTTTTTATTGTTAATCCTACCTATTTCATTAGCTATGGCAAAGTATGCTGCCACTTGGAGATGCTCTGATGGTTTGGGGCTCTGGAATGTCATGGGAGTGTGGATTTAGTCATAAGGTGATGGTTGCCCAGGTGAGCTACCCAGAATATGTTTGCATTAATTATTTTTCAGGTTACTATCTTGAAGAAACCACAGACTTTAAGAAATTCAGACTCTACAAATCATAGCCAGGCCTCTGGGTCTTTCTGCTTAAAGAAAAAATTGCACTTTCTCTCAAAACACTGTATCATAGAACCATCTGATTTCTGCAGGGTAATAATGAAGACCCAGGAAGGCCTCCATCTTCAACTACTTTCAGTGCCACCTTTGTTCAGGCCACCACTATATTGCATCTGAAATTTTACTCAGCATGTAGCTTTGCCCCCACCAAACTATTCTCCACAGTGTGTTTCACACTGGTGAGTTTTCTATAGTCACAAATTTAGGACCGAGCTTCAGAATCTTCTCTTTCTGGAAACTTTTTCTATTGTGCCTTTTTATTTCCTGCTTCTTCACCCCATTCATTATCACTTTCCATCTTCTCTTCTCTAGACTGAATTAGTTATTTTTTCTTTTATTCTTCCCTTTTTTAAATTTAACCTTTATTGTATTTCCATTACCATTTAGTCTTCTTATACACACCTGCCCCCAGAATAACCACACTGTTATCCATGTCTGAGTCCTTTTTCCTTTTTGCTCAATCCCTCCACTTTCTCATCTCCCCCACCTGCACTAGTGGTGATCCTCTCCATCCATGAGTCTGTCCCCATTTTCTTGTTAGCTCAGTTTGTTCATTAGATTCCACATGTGAGTGAAATCATGTGGTATTTGTCTTTCTCTGACTGGCTTATTTCACTTAGCATAATGTTCTCCGGGTCTATCCATGCTGTCTCAAAGGGTAAAATTTACTCCTTTTTTTTTATGGCTGAGCAATATTCCATTGTGTAAATGCCCCATAGTTGTTTTATCCACTCATCTACTGATGGACACTTGGGCTGCTTCCATATCTTTGCAATTGTAAATAACACTACAATGAACTAGGTATGCTTATGTTCTTTCACATTAATGTTTTGGGTTCCTTTGATCTAGTCCCAGAAATGGGATAGCTGGGTCGAAAGGCAGATCCATTTTTTAATTTTTTGAGGTATCTCCATACTGCTTTCCACAGTGGCTGCACCAATCTCCATTCCCACCAACACTGCAAAAGGATTCCCCTTTCTCCACACTTAGGCCAGCACTTGTTTTTTTTTTATTGATGGTAGCCATTCTGACAGGTGTGAGATGGTATCTCACTGTGGTTTTAATTTGTATTACTCTCATGATTAGTGAAGTTGAGCATCTTTTTATATGTCTATTGGCCATCTGTATGCCCTCCTTGAAGAAGTGTCTGTTCAGGTCCTTTAACAATTTTTTAATTGGGTTTTTAATTTTTTTTGTAAATTCTTTATAAATTTTGGATATTAACTCCTAACCAGATGTATCGGTGAATATGTTCTCCCTTTCTGTGTTTTTTTTTTTTTATTTTGTTGATGATTTCCTTTGCTGTGCAAATACTTTTTAGTTTGATGTAGCTCCATTTGTTTATTTTTTCTTTTGTTTCCCTTGTCTGGGGAGATATATCCGATAAAAAATTGCTATGAGCAATGTCCAAGATTATGCTACCTATGTTTTCTTTGAGGGTTTTTATGGTTTCGGGTCTAAAATTTAAGTCTTTGATCCATTTTGAATTTATTCTTGTGTGTGATGTAAGAAGGTGGTCTAGTTTCACTTTTCTGCATTTATCTGTCCAGTTATCCCAACACCATTTATTGAATAAACTATCTTCATCCTGCTGTATGTGCTTGCTTCCTCTGTTGAATACTAATTGACTATAAAGGGATGGGTTTACTTCTGGGCTCTCTGTTCTGCTCCATTGAACTATGTGTCTGTTTTTATGCCAGTAACTTGCTGTTTTGATCACTATAGACTTTTAGTATAGTTTCACATTAGGTAGCATGATTCCTCCAACTTTGTTCTTCTTTTTCAGGATCACTGTTGATATGCAGGGCCTTTTGTAGTTCCTTATAAATTTTTGAAATATTTGTTCTAGTTCTGTGAAATATGTCATTGGAATCTTGATTGGAATTGCATTGAATCAATAGATTGCTTTGGGTAGTATGGACATTTTAATGATGTGAATTCTTCTTATCCATGAATATGGTATGTACTTCCACTTATTTGTATCTTCTTCTGTTTCTTTCTTTAGTGTCTCATAATTTTCTGAATACAGGTCTTTTACGTCCTTGGTTAGGTGTATTCCTAGATGTTTTATTCTTCTGATAGCAATTGTGAATGGGATTGTTTTCTCAATTTTCATTTCTGTTAGTTCATTATTGGCATATAAAAATGCAGCTGATTTCTGGATATTATTTTGTACCCTGCTGCTTTGCTGGATTCATTGACCAGTTCTAGTAATTTCTTGGTGGAATCTTTGGGGTTTCTATGTACAGTATCATGTCATCTGCAAATAATGACAGTTTTACTTCTTCCTTTCCAATGTGGATGTCCTTTATTTCTTCTTCTTATCTGATTGCTGTAGTGAGAACTTCTACTGCTACGCTGAATAAGAGAGGTGAAAGTAGACATCTCTGTCTTGTTCCCAATCACAAGGGGAACACTTATCGTTTTTGTCCATTTAGTATCATGCTGGCAGTGGGTTTGTCAAAAATGGCCTGTATTGTGTTTAGGTATATTCCCTAGTCTAATCCCACTTTACTGATAGTTTTGATATTAAAATGGGTGCTGGATTTTATCAAATGCTTTTTCTGTATCTATTAATATGAATATATGGTTTTTATCCTCATTTTATTCATATGGTGAATCACATTCATTGATTTGCAAATATTGTACCGACCTTGCATTCTTGGAACAAATCCCACTTGATCAGGGTGTATGATCTTTTTGATGCATTACTGTATTCAGTTTGCTAGTATTTTGTTGAGGTTTTTAGGGTCTGTGTTCATCAAGGATATTGGCCTATAATTTTCTTCCTTTGTAATGTCTTTATCAGGTTTTGGAGTTAGGATAATGCTGGCCTTGTAAAGTGAGTTTGGGAGTCTTTCCTTCACTTGAATTTTATGAAATAGTTTGAGAAGGAGAGATGTTAGTTCTAGGAATGTTTGGTAAAATTCACCTAGAAGCCATCTGGTGCAGAGCTTTTGTTTATTGGAGTTTTTTGATTCCTGCTTCAATTTCACGAAGCATAATCTGTCTCTTCAAATTCTATGTTTCTTGCTAATTTACTTTTGGAAGATTGTATGTATCTAAGAATTTATAATTTTGTCCAGGTTGTCCAGTTTGTTAGCATATCATTTTCATACTATTTTCTTATAATCCTTTGTATTTCTTTTGTGTCAGTTGTTATTTCTCCTCTTTCATTTCTGATTTTGTTTATTTGGGTCTTCTCTCTTTCTTTCTTGATGAATCTGGTTAAAGGTTTATCAATCTAGTTTATCTTTTAAAAGAACCAGCTCTTGAATTCATTTTTTTTTTTGGTATCACTTTTTTGTTCTCTATTTCATTTATTTCTGCTCTGATCTTAATTATTTCCTTCCTTCTATTCACTTTGTGCTTCATTTATTGTTCTTTTTCAAGTTCCTTTAGGTGTGAAGTTAGATTATTTATTTAAGCTTTTTCTTGTGGGTTTTTGTTTGTTTGTTTTTTGTTTTTAAATAGGTCTGTAATGCTATAGATTTCCCTCTTAGCATTGCTTTCCCACAGGTTTTGGATTGTTCTGTCCTCATTTTCATTTGTTTCAAAGCATCTTTTGATTAATTTCTTGATCTCGTTGTTGATCCATTCATTGTATAATAACATTATTATTCAGCTTCCATGTCTTTTGAGTCTTTTTCAGTGTTCTTCTTGTGATTGATTTCTAGTTTCATAGCATTGTGGTCAGTGAAGATGCTTGATATGATTTCAGTCTTCCTAAATTTGTTGTGACTTGTTGTCTGTCCAAACATATGGCCTATCCTAGAAAACATTCCATGTGCACTTGAAAAGTATGTATATTCTGCTGCTTTGGGGTGAAATGCTCGAAAGATATCAATTAAATCCTTTTGATCTAGTGTGTTGTTTAATGCCCCTGTCTCCTTGTTGGCTTTCTGTCTGTAAGATTGATCCATGAAGTCAATGGGCTGTGAAAATCCCATTTTATGACTGTATTTCTGTTGATCTCTCCCTTTACGTCATCAAGATTTGCTTCACATATTAGGTGCTCCTATGTTGGGTGCATAAATGTTTCCTAGGGTTATATCCTCTTGTAGGATTGTTCCTTTTATCATTACATAGCATCCTTTGTCTCTTACTGTACCCTTGGTTTTAAAGTCTGTTTTTTTCAGATTTAAGTACTTCTACCCCAGCTTTCTTTTCCTTTCCATTTACATGAAATATCTTTTTCCATCCATTTGCTTTTACTCTGTGTGTATCTTTCAATCTAAGGTGAATCTCTTGGAGGTAGCATATATATGAGTCTTTTTTTCTTATCCATTGAGCTACCCCATGTCTTTGGGTTAGAGCATTTAAACTGTTTACATTTAAAGTGAATATTAATAAGTATTGAATGCCATTTTATTGTTAGACTGTTTTCTTTTTTGTTGTTGTCATTGTTTTCTTTCTCCTTTTCTTTATCTTCTTAAAGCAATTCCTTTAAATTTTGTTGCACTACAGGGTTTGTGTTAACAAACTCCTTCATGTCTGGGAAACTCATTTTGCCTTCATTTCAAATGATAGACTTGCTGGGTAAAGTAGCCTTGGTTGTATGTCCTTGCTTTTTATCACCTTGAATATTTCATGCCACACCCTGCTGGCCTGAAATAATTCTGTTGAGTAATCAGATTCCAATTTAATTGGTGCTCCCTTGTAAGTGACTCCCTGCTTTTCTCTTATAGATTTTAGGATTCTCTCCTTGTCTTTAAGCCTTGTCATTTTAATTATGTTGTGTCTCAGTGTAGGCCTCTTTGGGTCCAGCTTGTTTGGGACTTTATGAGCTTCCTGGACTTGTGTGTCTTTTTCTTTCACCAGATTAGGGAAGTTTTGGGTCATTATTTCTTTAAATAGGTCTTTGATTCCTTGCTCTCTCTCTTCTCCTTCTGGCATTCCCATGATGCAGATGTTATTAAGCTTCATGTTGTCCAAAATGTTTCTTAAGATCTCCTCGGTTTTTTAAATTCCTTTTTCTTTTTGCTGCTCTGCCTGGATGTTTTTTTCTACCTTGTTTTCCAAATCAGTGATTTGGTCCTCTTCTTCATCTACCCTACTGTTTACTCCTTCCAGTGTATTATTTATCTCAGATATTGCAATCTTAATTTCTGACTCATTCTTTTTTATGGTTTCAGTGTCTTTTTTCATGCTGCTAAGTATCCTTATAATCATTACTCTAAACCCCATCTGATAAATTGCTTTCCTCCATTTTGTCTAGTTTTTCTTCTGTAGAATTCTCTTGTTCTTTCATTTGGGGTCTGTTTCTTTGTCTTCCCATTTTGGCGGCTTCTTTGCATTTTTCTCCTTAGTTGTTAACCTAATCAGCTGTTGAACTGATCAGTTGTAAATCTAATCAAGCTGGTGATCAGCAGCCTGGCTTAAGCAACACAGGGTGGGGCATAGTAGTTCTGTGGGTGGGGCTATTGCTTCCCCTCAGGCTGTTGCCACTCGGAAAGGAATGCTCAGCCTGAGAGAGGTGGCTCCTGTAGTAGTGGGAATGACTCAGCACAGGGATCCTGGTGCCTGTTCCTTCAGTTCTCTCTCCAGAGCCACCTACCCCAGACTCTCCTCAAGCGTCTTTAGTCCACTCTGCCCTCCCTCTGATGGAGCCCAGGGTAAGTAGCCACAAAGGAAATTTTGTGCATTGGCTCTTTAACAGGCTCTCTGCGTCTCTAGCTATCACTCCCTGGCAGACAGAAACCCTGATACTTTTCACACCTGGATGTTATCTGGGTTCCTTTCCAGCCCTGATAATACCATCCGGAGAGCCCAGATAGGGGGTTAGACCCCTTACTTCCCAGGGGGAAGCCCCTGGCCACTGAAATATCTCTCCAGAACTTCAATTGCTTCCTGTGGGAGCCAAGCTATCCCTCTCATACCTCCTCCACACTGCCTACCAGTCTCATTGGGATGAAGTGTTTTTTTTTTTTTTTTTTTTTTTTTTTGTCTGTCCTTGGTTATGAGGTTTCTCTCCAGCTAGTGTTCAGTTGGTTATTCAGGATGATTTCTCTACGATTTAGTTGTAATTCCAGATTGGTCCCGGGAGGAGGTTAGTGTAGCTTCCACTTACCTCTCAGCCATTTTGGATCAGAATTTTTTTTCTTTATTCCTTTTTTAGAACTCCATAACACCTTAGGCTACCTCTGTTATAATGCTTAGCATGTTGTGTTGTAATCCTTAATTTTTTGGTCTTCTTAAGTAGACTACTAGCTTCTTGAAAGTAAGCCAGGATATGCATCTTCCAAACAGCATGTCGTCTGAATGGGAAGGAGGTTCTGATGATATATCTGTGATCTGAATCACTGGTCAGTCAGTTGTAATTTTAGAAGTGAGGAGTCAAATACAGACAATAGCAAGGTAGACATTTCCTTGTCTTTCCCATTCATATGTGCAAAATTTATACAGATTACACAAATAGTCACTGTAGTAGACTCTTTTAGTATGTAAGCAATATAATTTTGGAAGTAATCTTTCCATAAATAATTAAATGATAACATTATTTTGCTCTCCTTTTGTTTTATTTTGGTTAGGTGCTGTGATTGTCTCCACGCCTCAGGACATTGCACTGATGGATGCACACAAGGGTGCTGAGATGTTTCGAAAAGTCCATGTGCCTGTAAGCATTTATGCCTCACTATTGCAAAAATACAAGACACTTCTTTTTTCCCCCCATTTGAAAATTAATTGTTTTAATAGCTTTATAAGATATAACTCACATACCATACAATTCCTCAATTTAAAGTACATAATTCAATGGCTTTTAATATAAAGGTCTGTGTCTTTTTTTAAAATATATTTTATTGATTATGCTATTATAGTTGTCCCATTTTCCCCCCTTTATTCCCCTCTGCCCTGCCCTCCACATTCCCCGCCCTTTAGTTTTTGTCCATGGGTCATACACATAAGTTCTTTGGCTTCTACATTTCCTATACTATTCTTAACCTCCCCCTGCCTGTTTTCTACCTATGGCTTATGCTATTTATTCTCTGTCCTTTTTTCTCTTCTCTTCTCCTCCCACTCCCCTGTTGATATCCCTCGATGCCTTATATAAATCCCTTTAACATTTCATATAATAAAGGCTGGGTGATGATGAACTGCTTGAACTTGACCTTTTCTGAGAAGCACTTTATCTGCCCATCCATTCTAAATGAAAGTTTTGCTGGATAGAGTATTCTTGGATGTAGGTCCTTGCCTTTCATTACTTGGTATGCTTCTTTCCAGCCCCTTCTTGCTTGAACGGTCTCCTTTGAGAAATCAGCTGACAGTCTTATGGGAATTCCTTGTAGGTTACTGTCTCCTTTTCTCTTGCTGCTTCTAAGATCTCTCCTTATTTTTAATCTTGGGTAATGTCATTATGATGTGTCTTGGTGTGTTCCTCTTTGGGTCCAACTTCTTTGGGACTCTCTGAGCTTCCTGGACTTCCTGAAAATCTATTTCCTTCACCAGTTTGGGGAAGTTCTCCTTCATTATTTGTTCAAATAAATATTCAATCCCTTGGTCTTCCTCTTCTCCTTCTGGTACACCTATGACTCAGATGTTGGAATGTTTAAAGATGTCCTGGAGGTTCCTAAGCCTCTCCTCAGTTTTTTGAATTCTTGTTTCTTCGTTCTTTTCGGGTTGGATGTTTTTTCTTTCCTCTGGTCCACTCCGTTGATTTGAGTCTCAGTTTCCTTCTCATCCCTATTGGTTCCCTGCACATTTCCCCTCATTTCCTTTAGCGTATCCTTCATTTACTCCTCTAATTGTGACCAAATTTCAACCAATCCTGTGAGCTTCCTGATCACCAGTGTTTTGAACTGTGCACCTGATAGGTTGGCTATCTCTTCATCACTTAGTTTTATTTTTTCTGGAGCTTTGATGTGTTCTTTCATTTGGGCCATTTTTTTTTCCTCACTGGGCCTGTTACTTTAAGGACCGGAGCCTTAGGTGTTCATCAGGGCGGGGAAACCCACGTGGTTGTGTTGTGACACTGCCTGTGGGGGCGGGGCCTGAGTGAACAATGGTACTCGCTCCACTCTCTGCACTTCCCCCACTACCCACAAGCAAGTTAGGCCCTTCTGTGGTGGCTCCGGGGTGGGCAGCCATATGTAGTTCCAAGTCCCTGTGGGTCTCTCCAATGAATTCTCCTGTGAGGCTGGGAGTCCCTCCTGCTGCCGCCTGAACCCCCACGGGTGTTTTCAGTTGGTGGTTTGAGACTTTATTTCCCCGTGATGATGGGTCTGCTCCGCTCCCCAGCTTTTTCTCCCGGTTTATCCGTGTGTGAATGAGGGACCTCCCGATCCACCAGTCTCGGTCCCACTGGGTCTGGGTCAGTCCGCCATGGGTTTCGCTGAGTGCACCAGCTGCGTTTTGGCCGGGCGCGCCTGCCACGGGTCTCTCCGGGCAGCTGCAGCATTGCTGGTACCGCCATCTTGCTGCACGCTCTCCACCCAGCTCCACCCCGTTTACCGGTCTGGATGAACGTGTCTTCTTTAACTCCTTGGTTGTCAGACTTCCATTCAGTTCGATTTTCTGTCAGTTCTGGCTGTTTTGTTTTTTAAATTGCTCTTTTTACTCTTTTGGTTGTGCAAGGAGGCACAGTGTATCTACCTACGCCTCCATCTTGGCTGGAAGTCCTAAAGGTCTGTGTCTTGAGAGAATAGGACACAGGGCGTGAGAAGAGCTGGTGACTATCGGGTACAAACAGAACAAGCTCCTCCCATTATGACCTGCCAGCAGAGTCCCGAAGGGAGCGGGCAATACAAGACACTTCTAACTGAAGAAGCAAGTCATTGAGAAATTCAATCCAAGTTTTAATTTAGTTCTGTGGAGAAGTCTGTATGAAAACCCCACTTCATCTTATGGTTACTTTAAAAACATACATTTAGGTGCAAACATATATACACATTATATTAATCAAAAAGAATTCTAGTCCTAGTTGGGTAGCTCAGATGGTTAGAGCATTATCCTGATATGCCAAGGTTGTGGGTTTGATTTCCCATCAGGGCACATACAAGAAGCAACTGATGACTGAGCAACTGATGACTGCATAAATAAGTGGAACAACATCTCTCTCTCTCCCTGTCTGTCTGTCTGTCTTTCCCCCACTCTCCTCCATTCCCCCCTCTCTCTCTCTAAAACCAATAAATGAAAATGTTTAAAAAGAAATATTTTAAAATATCCTTTCAGTATGAGTTTTCTCAATAAGTACTACCTCTCTCAATACTTGCATTCTCATCAACCATCCCCTCCAAAAACTTAATAAATAACAAGGGTATTTTAGAAAATTATTTAGATCGATACACTTGAATAGATAACCAGTGGGAACACAGGTAGAAAGATGTCTTCTTTACTTCTGTCTCATACAGTTTAACTCATTTATAGCTCACCATCTTGTAAAAGGTATCAAAGGATTTTTCTATACAACATGGCAAGGGAAAACAAATTAAAAATATTGATGTAATGGAAATAAAGCAAAGGACAATTAAATCAAATGGGGTCTGAAGTGAAATCTGTAAACAAATCCCATGTCATTAAGGGACTTAAATATATGCTAGAAGTATGCCGTTAATTTTTAGCAGCCACAGGAAAAGAAAGATGAGAGTATTATAAAAGTGTCCATTTCCATGAGGTTCAAAATGAGGTTAATGCTCAAGAGAAGCAGAGCTGAGACTAGAGAGGTAGAAGCCTCCCCTAGATTCCTGGGAAAAAGAATTCCTGTAGATATAAACACAATCTCATCGCCTTCTTTACCAAAAATAGAGCTGCTTCTTCCTAGTGTGCCTCAGCAAAAGCAAGTCGACCTCTGCAAGTAGACAGTTTATAATAAGCATTTCAAAACAAAGCCAATGTGATGCTTTCATCTATATGGCTCTCTACTGGCCTTACTTAATTCAGAGACAGGTTTTAGAGTTTATAGAGCAGAGCCTTTTAGACTTCAGCCCATGGATTAAATTGAGGGGTTTCATGATTCTCTTTCCTCTCTCTTCCACCCCCCACCAACTGTACGTTCACTTTTCTTTGTTTTATTAAATTATTCAATGAGACTGTGATATGGCATAAGATCCAGGGATATGGTAGAATGAATAGACTCTCAGAGAAGCGTTCATAAATGTTTTTCTCTCAGGAGAGCTTCTGAGAAGTATCAAATAGTACAGTAGTGGAATTGAGATGACCCTCTTTGACAATTGCCTCTCCTCACTTGCCAAGTAGTACAGAGCTGTCCACACTTACAAGCCATGGGTGGAGCTCTGGATTGGGTCAACATGCTCTTAGGAAAATTGAGGAGCCTGATAAGGGTACTGTCAGTCTGCTTACCTTCTACGTGATCTGAGGGTGTTCTCACTAGCAGGGCTAACATTGTGGTCAGAAAGTGTTTCGGGCACAGCTTTTATATGGGAATAAATGAATGATAAAACCCCCAAGATGGTGTTCTATGTTGTGAATTGTAGCTTGGAAAAATGATAAAGCAATAGTAAGCAAATGCCCACCTAGGACAGAAAACTGTCTCAGTGAAGCACTTAGTTTGAGCAATGTGACTTCTTATTATGCCCTCCAAGATAAACTGATACAAGTAATGCCCTCAGATAACTAAATAATGTTACTTATATGGGATTTTAAAATATAAATCAGCAGAGACTTAGAGAGAGGGCTATCTACCAAAAATTATGAGACCAAGTAATCCATAATCCTTCTTCGGGCAGAAATTAAATAACAGAGCCAGTGGTCTGTGACTGCCACTTCAAGGTCAGGGTGACAGCCATGCTATCAGTGTGTAAGTGAATGCTTAACTGCTCATTCTTTAAGATAAGGGTGGAGGCTCTGTCCGACTCACTCACAAGCATCAGGAAATCTGCGAGAGAAAAGTTTCAAAAGAGCAGAAGCAAGAGCTGTTTGTTATTTTCCCTGGTACATTATCAAGAGACCATTTCAACTGGTGCTGTCCCTTGTGGCGACTGTGGCTGTGGGCAGGTCCTACATGCGCTTGCTAGTCAGGAGTCTGAATGGCCATTGTTGCCAAAGTCAGCAAACACAACTTTCGGTCCTTAAGTTATTTTCACTTATCTGCAGCATCTAACAGTTACTGCCCTGTAAGCAGAGAGGCAAATAATCTCATAATTGTTCTGACAGTCTTCTCTAGACTGTAGGACAGAAGGTGGGACAGAGAATCCTTATGGAATGTAACAGTGGGGAAGAAGGGTGGATGGTCACTAAGTCCACATTGCTATTGCTAAGTGAGTGCCACTGGAGGGTAAAAGTTGAGGATATCAGCGAGGAAATAGCATGAGGAAGTACTCCAACGGAAGGACCTTAGGCTGCATAAGGCTCATAGGACTCATGCAGGATTAGTTAGGAAGTGTAAGAGTTGTTTGTGATCAGAAAGTTAATGTTGGAGTTTAAGTTTCAGAATTGAAGCTGTTCTGGATCTTAAGAAGGCCCATGTGGTTAGTCACGGGTATGTGTGGCTGAAGTGGAGTGGAAATGAAAGTCACTGGAAAGGCATAATCCCTCCAAGTTGTTTTTTTTTTTTTTAACATTGTCCTGTATATTTATTGGGCAGCTCTTTTTTCACCACTGTGTTTTAATTATTTGCCCTATGAACAGCAAAAATTTAAAAGACTGTAGAATTTCTTAATCATCTCTTAAACCTGTAGAACAAAAGAGGTGCTCAGTAATCTTTGCAATTGAGACTAAGAACTTTCCAGCAATGAGCTCTGTAAGCAGTTGGACAACCCCGGTGCAGCCACATTGTACAGGGAATCCTAGCTGTGAATGGGAGGTGGACTTGCTAACCTCAGATCCTTCCTGCACTTAGGAGCCTTGGAGTCTAATGGTAAAGCATTTGAAATTAGAAAGTGTTCCACAAATGCCAAGGAGAAATGTTATGCTTTGTTTATGCCACTTGATTCCATTTTTTCCTGGTTGTTAGTTTTGCTCTGTATTTTTTCTCCTTTTGAAGTGCATTAGTTACTATGGAAACAGTGGCATCATCAGAATTCATTGGTATGGACAGAGTTCACTAATGTCTACAAGAACATTTTAAAGTTAATTTAAATGGTTTCTTAAAACTCAAGACTCAGATACGGGAAGGAGAAGAGATGAACTATTAAATTCTCTTTTCTCTGCCTGAATGATATCAACTCTGCCAAATACTTGATTATCTCAGTATTTGTAGATAGACCGTTTTTCAGAAACTAATACAAATGTTCAATCTTACACATTTTTAATTGTAGGTACACTGTATGTTGTGTCATTCTCACCCATTTTTGTTGTCTACTTTTACTTGGGAGGCCCAGGCACCTCAATTTGAAGCCTTTCCCTATCATTTGAACTTTTAGAGTCAAAGGGATCTCACTGTCCAGCCCTTTCTTCTTAGGTAATCTCCTTCCCAGCTCCTGAAAAACATAGTAAAGTATATTTCCTCTTATTCCATCCATATGTGGGATCACTTAATTTTAATTCAATAAATTTATTTATTCTGTAAATACATATGTACTGATAGTGCCTTCTCTAAGCCAAGTACTGTGATAATCTCCATTGGTGATTTTTTTGTTTGTTTGTTTCATAAATTACTTTATTGTTGTTCAATTACAGTTGTCTGTATTTTCTCCCCACCTCCCCCCACCCCACCCCAGCCAAACCCACCTCCCTCCCTTGTTTCCACCCTCCCCCTTGGTTTTGTCCATGTGTCCTTTATAGTAGTTCCTGAAAACCCTTCTCCCCACAACCACCCCCACCCCCGGCTGTTGTTAGATTGTTCTTAATTTCAATGTCTCTGTTTATATTTTGTTTGCTTTTTTCTTTTGTTGATTATGTTCCAGTTAAAGGTGAGATCATACGGTGATTTTTTTTAAATGAGGAGGATGAAGCCGTTCCTTTCAAGTACCTTATCATCCAGTACACTGATTTCATTATGGTGCAGAGGCCCTAAATTCTGAGGGACTTGAGAATACTTTCTTCTCGGGGCTGTCAGGGAGCTCTTTCATGGAAAAGCCATGATTTTTTTTCATGGCCCTGTGATTTTGTACATGCTGGTCCCTTGCCTGGTAAGCCATAGTCAGCTTGGGAACTCATACTCATTTTTCATATCCCTGCTCAGGCATTACTTCTTCTAGGAGTTTTTTCCAAACTGCCAGAAAAGGTTAATAATTCTTTCTCTGAACTACCTGAACATATATCTAGTTTGACTATTATTTCACTACAGGTTTGCCTGTCAGTCTGCACTGAAGAATGTGAGTTCCTGGGGGACAACAAAACATGCCTTAAATATCCTTAAATGCTCACTTACCTGGCATGTAGCAGGCATATGGCAAATTCTTACTGTGCTGACTTTTGACCTGGGATATACTGCCATCCACAATCCGCTGTTCCCTTAGTGCCCAGGTCACAGGCCGCCCTGCCTCACATTCTCTCTACCGTAGCCAAATTGGTTGTCCCCACCTCTTTGTGATTTCTGAACAGTTTCTCTCCTTACTGTCCTCAGCATGCTGTTTCCCCTCCTAGGAAATCTTTACCCTCACTTTTACCTGGTATCCCCTTTTTATCCTTTGGTGCTTAGATTAAACATCTTCTTCTCTGGGAGACTTGCCCTGACCCTGTTAACTAGGTGAGGCCTTTCTAGTGTGAGAGACAGTAGCACTCAATTTCCCCATTGTAACCATTCACATTTGTCAGTGCTTCCACTTCGTGGTGCCCCGCTTACTGCCGGCTCCGTGAATGCAGGGGCCACTCTCCTTCCCCTGGGTCCAGAATATATAGCTGCTCCCTAAGTATATACTGAATGAATGAGTGAGTGGAATTTTTGTAGGCATATCAGGGCATAAGGGAGGATAGAATTCAGTCTGAAAAGATCAGGAAACTACAAGTTGTGTTCAGTCAGTTTGTCTCTAGTTGAAGTGATATGTTTGGGTGTCTCTGTGTTAGGCCCACGTTTGGTCGAGACTTAAACACTGGAATAGGCTAGGAATTTGGATCTTCTTCTTCAGATTTTTGAAGGAGTCCTTAAAGAATGTTGGATAGCAAATAGACAAAATTAAAATAGAGCTTTAAAATGATTTAATCTACTGGGATTGATATGAAAGGTAGGAGCCAGGAGAGTGTGCAGGTGGTAAGGAAGCACTTTCAGTAGTGAGTCATTCACATTGCAGGCTGTGACCCACCAGGAGTCATGACGTCAGCACACTGAGGGATACAACTAAAGTTTTAAAATAATATCAGGGTAAATTGCTCTTAGGAAGAAAAAGTATTATTTTATGAAGATTTTCTTTCAATTCTAAATACATGTATGTATATATTTATATTGAATCAAAATGTAAAACATTTCTCTTACCATAAGACGGTTTTAATAAATTGGAACAACACTGGTGTAGGTGATAGACAGCAAGGGTCTGATCTAGAATAAAGCAGTGAAAGTGGAAAGGGGAATGAATGTAACTGACATTTCAAAGGAAGGATGGACAGGCTTGACAATTGATTATGTAGGATAGAGTGGTTAGAAAAAAAGAGCCAAAAATGAAAGGAATTGTGAATTATGCTGCCTGTAATAAATCTTCCAGGGACTGTTTTTTGTTGTTTTTTTAAATCAGGATAACAGTGAACTAGAAATTAGAGGTTAAATTACCAGTCACAAATCCTTGCCCTTATTCTCTAAGGGTCGTGATTTAAAACTGTTTGGCAGGGAGGAGAGTGGTAGAGAAAATAATGTGGTGTCAGCCTTTTCAATACTATTCACACAGATACATGTGACCATCTCTTCTCACAGAACCAGGTTTATTATTTACCTGTATATTTGTATCCTCTTACACACATATTTTTAGCACTTAGAAAGCTGTATTCTTTAATTATATAACCTCTTACAGTTGTAAATTAAATTACTTTAGAAATTTTATTATAATTTTTATGCAATAAGGTACTGCTTACAGAAGCATATTCACGTGATAGTAACAAAGGGTAAGCTAAGGAGTCTGAATGCTGGAGTTCAAATCCCAGATCTGTCACTTTGCAACTGTGTGACCTGAACAAGTTACTCTCTGACTCAGTGTTCTCGTTCAGTATGGGTGTTATAGTATTTCCCCCAGAGAGTTGACGTGAGACGTAAATGAGGTAATGCATACAGAAGATTTAGTACAGTGTTTGGCAAACTCTAAACAATCAACGACAATATAATGCCATATAATTATATAATTAATGCTTATTATAATTACTTTTGGAATATTATCATGAAACAGATAAATTTATAAGCCACAGGTGTTTATGTATTTGGCATAGGTATTTTGACAAGTCTGTGTATTTAGTAATGAGAATTTTAACAAAAATTTCTTAAAAAATTAGATGAATAGTGTTTTTGAGATTTCCTTATTTCTTTAGTATATTAGTTGAACTTAATTTTTTCTCTTCGTATAGATTTATTAAGTTACTAAAGTTGTTTAGAATTTAAAATTCTACATTATTTATTTATTTATTTTTAAGATTTTATTTATTTATTTTTAGAGAGAGGGGAAGGAGAAAGAGAGGGAGAGAAACAGCAATGTGTGGTTGTCTCTCACATGGCCCTCACTAGGGACCTGGCCTGCAACCCAGGCATGTGCCGCGACTGGGGATCAAACCGGGACCGCTTGGTTCCCAGCCCACACTCAATCCACTGAGCTACACCAGCCAGGCCTAAAATTCTACATTATTTAAAATATGCGTTATTTAATGTAAGCTAATTGCTATTACAAATGGACCTCAAAATATGTAGTGATGCAAATGCAATAGAAGTTTATTTCTTGCTTATGTAACAGTACTAGTAGATGAATAGGTGAGCAGGGTGGCCTTCTTCCATAAAATCACTTAGGCTGTTGGAGCCTCTGCCATCTTAAAATGTGACTTCTAAGGTCAAGCTTAGGACCACTTTCATTTGAGACAAGCAGCACAGAATGATAGCACAGCGGCATGTACATGGTATATTTTTATGGACCAGGCCTGGTGGTGATGTACATATTTCTACTCAAAATGTCACTAAAACTCAGTCATATGACTGCACACTACTATTTTCAAGGAGCCCGAGAAATGAGGACTAGCTATGTGCTGAGGAGGATGAGACCGTGGGTTTTGGTGAACAACTAGTGTCTGTGCTGCAGTTGACTGGGCAGCAAATACAGGGTGGGGCAAAAGTAGGTTTACAGTTGCTCGTATGGAAAATAACTCAATAACTAATAAACAATACAAGAAGAAACTTTTTGCCCACTCACAACTGTAAATCTACTTTTGCCAACCCTGTGTATTAAAGCCTAATGCTGTTCACTGAACTATTTTTTCCCTTATAATAATGCTGAAAAATCTATAACTATTTCAGCCTTGCAAATAGTTACTTATTTTATAAAAGAGAGTTAGGAATTTTGCTTTTCTTATGGTTTACTTTGCCTGCTGGCTAAAAACAAAAAGCAAAGAAACCAAAAATCATACTGTGGTCTTGAACATTTTAGCATTTACGTGTAAGGGTTAATGATTGTATTGTCTTCCAAGAAAAATTAGGTAATCTTAGAACCTAAAATAGATGATTCTTATCAGTGTTTTCTTTCCATTTTTTATTTGTATTACCAAAGACCCTACAAGTTGCTCTTAGTGATGAGGATCAGAATTGTGATTTATTATTTTTCTGGCAGAGTAACTGTTTATGGCGGTAGGTTATCTGTTTGGACCAGGAGTTCTGCACTCTCACCCTTGAATGCTTTCATAACTCATATGTTTGATATTGGTTTTGGAGCTTTCTCAGCATCTAGTGTGTCTGTTGTACCCCAGTCAGAACTTATTTAATAACTCAAGCCTGCCTGCCTTAAAAAAAAGCAATTAGGAATAAATAATTTTAGGTGAAAATAGAGGCAAATGACACAGTTATTCTCTCCTTTTCATCTTTGAGCATACTTTTTCCTTGTGATCATCAAGTAGTCTCACTGAATTCGCTGGGGAGTTCAGTACTTCTGATGTATTTAAGGAACCTTTCATTATTGGCTTTGAAGGCCTTGTAAAATACTGTTTGAATTTTTTCCAGGAATACATATTAACTAGTTTGCACATGACATATTACATGTGGCCTTCTTCTTCATAATTAGTAATCTTTCCATTTTTAAAAGTGGACTTTTCTTCAGTGATAATCTTTATAAGACTGGGTCGGTAGCATTCTTCATCTCAGCATGGTTACATCTCAGAGACTGAAGATGGGTGCTTTAAACTAGGATGTTGTTTTGTATGACTTACATGAATTAAACTGATCTAACCCTTCACAACAAGCCTGTGAATTAGATAACATTATTTTCTCTATTTTGCAGATGAGGGAACTGTAGTACAGAGATTAAATAACTCACTTAAGATTAAATAATTCATCCATCTGTTCAGTGGGCCACTGGGATCCTATCGTAAGCAGTCTGCTTTCTGGAGCCCACATTCCCACTTGCCGTTTCTGTGGACTATCCTGTGGACATCATGGCATGTCACAGGATGAGAGAATCCAGGGAACAAGTGGCGTCTCCATTCAACTTGATTACCATTGGGGTTCTGATGGACAAGTGAAGACAGGAAACTGGTGGATTAAAATGGGGAGGAGCTAAGGGGCCATAGGTTCTGCTGGCAGTCAAGGGAGGTATAATGTGGGAGTTAAAGAGAAGGAGCGTTCCACGGCTGGGAGAAGGGGATGAATTCTAAGGCTTGACTGTACCAGTGAGTAGTGGAGATGGTTCAAGTTAGGCCTTCCCTTATAACTGTGCTCTTAGTTACTGTGTTAAATCCCCTGCCAAACTGTATTGACTCATCGATTGTCAGGCCGTCTAGTTCCATAAACAAAATCGTCTAGTCCACTTACTTGTCACCTTGTTTGGTGACTTCCACATACAAACCAGTGACCCAGCTAGTTTGAATTTTGGCTCTGTTATTTACTGATTTGGGACCTTGAACAAATAATCTAGCTTTAGTGTTTTGTGACCCACAATTAGGTCCTTGTGATAGTTAAATGAGATAGTTGTATGTACAATACTTAGCATAGACCTTAGCACATGGTACTAGGGTAGCTCTGAATGTTATTGTTATAATGGTAGCTTGTAGAGATCAGTATAAACCCTCATTTTAGAATATTTTTTTTAAGAATTTATTTATTTATTATTTTCAGAGAGAGAGGAAGGGAGGAAGAAAGAGAGGGAAAGAAACAGCAATGTATGGTTGCCTCTCACATGGCCCTCACTGGGGACCTGGCCTGCAACCCAGGCATGGGCCCTGACGGGGAATCGAACCAGGACCCTTTGGTTCCCAGCCGGCGCTCAATCCACTGAGCTACACCAGCCAGGGCTATAAACCCTCATTTTAGAATTCAAGGCAGAGAGAAAGTGGGTTGTACCTCACAGACCCTTACTTGGTTCCTGAGAGGAGCATGAACACAAGCCTCCCCATTCATCGTTCTTCCCGTGTCAGACTTCTTCTGAAAGAGAAGACAGGAACCTCATCTCAGTTTTTAAAATTATAAAATCTGTATACATGATTTGAGGATTATACCAAAAACTGGTTCAAAGCTAATGGAGAACCTAAAAGTACTTATATTTCAGTTATTATTATTCACTCTCTATTTAACAGAGTTTTTCCTCTTCATTTTTTTCTTGAATCATAGCTTTTAATCCCTGTGACAGGTTCCAACCAGCAAGAATATAACCTGATTGTAACCTTGAGCACTTGGATTATATAGTAGCCTGAAAATCTTGCTTATTACTTATCAGAATCTGGGTTTCAAATACCAAGAAGAAGTTAAAATCAGGGACTTTTGAGCCTGCCTAATTCAGTACATTTAGACACAAAGCCAGTATTTCAGAGCAATGTTGATATTTCCAGAGAGTCAATTTTTATAAAGCTAATAAGGGAAGTACCCTTCTGAGTTAATGGATTCGAATAACGTAAGAATAACATGTAAAAGGTTTGTGGCTGGTGTTAGGCAGACATGTAGCATTTACTTTCTTTCAGTAAAACTAGCTGAGGTAAAAAGAAAAAAGGATCTTCTATTTTGATGAGACATTAGAAACTGATAGAGCAAGTTTACAGCTGTAAACTTTATTATGTAAGTTAAGCTATGGCAAAGCATGTTTTCTAATGTTTCTACTACCAAATGATACAGAAAATATCTTTACTATAAGCACAAACAGCTTAAAACATATAGTCACATAAGACTTTTTTATAGGTCAGAGGAAGGGGGTTGTTCTGTGGACATGAATTCTCTAAGAGAAGAATTTTTATCAACAAAATTGTAATATGGATAATCTAATGTTCCTTCTTTTTATATTAGCTGCCCTTGTTTGAAACTCATCAATTATAGAAGATTATTCTTAAGTGAATAGAGCAATGTTTTCTAATCTTTCTAATGCTCAAAGCTCTCTTTGTATTTTTTATTTTAAAGATTTTATTTATTTATTTTTAGAGAGGACAAGGGAGGGAGAAAGAGAGGGAGATAAACATCAGCGTGTCATTGCCTCTCACATGGCCCTTACTGGGGACCTGTCCTGCAACCCAGGCATGTGCCCTGACTGGGAATCAAACCAATGACCTTTCAGTTCGCAGTCTGGCTCTCAATCCACTGAGCTACACCAGCCAGAGCATCAAAGCTCTCTTTTAAATGTTTTCCTAACTAACCCCATATTTTGACAAAGTTGTCGGCCACATAGTCTGCATACCTTATTAATAAGTAATTTTTTCTCTTTATAAATTATGTGTGTTTGTATGCATGTTTGACTGTTGTACAAGCTTCTGAACAGAAGATACTCCATATGAGTGTTAAAAATATGAGGAATTCTTAAAATTCAATTTAAAAAACACAATCAGTAGAAAAAAGAGACCTAAATAGACACTTTACAGAGGACAATATACAAATGATGAAAAAACGTGTAAAAATGTGCTTAATTTTGATCATAATTATGTCAATGCAAATTAAAGCCACAGAGAAAGGAGAGCTGAGCAGAGTCAGGAAGAGTGGAGACAAACAGGAGTGCTCCCGTGCCTCTGCATCCTTTTTTCACCACCTCCACCCAAAGGAAGCGTTCACAGTGTACTGTCCAAGGCCTCGCTTCCACCTCCCAGACCTCACCCACTTTACTTTTGGTGAACTTTAACCAGGAGCCACGTAGTTCCCCGTATAAACAGACTGACAATTGAACAATCCAGCACAATTGAGATTTGACAACACACTCACCATATTTGCTAAAATGGAAGACAACTGATGGCATCAAGTGTTGGTGAATCTGCAGCACAACTGGAATTCTTGTACATTGCTGGCAGGAGTATAAATTGATAGAACTTTATTGGAAAACTTGGGCATTTTTTACTGAAGTTAAAAATATATAATTTAATACCCTGCCAAAAAATACATGTATAAAAACATTTATGGAAGGGGGAGGGGGACATAAGGGGACTAAATGATAATGGAAAAAATATGATTTAGATAAAAAATAATTAAAATTAAAAATGAAAAATATAACAAAGATAAAAAGTAATAATTTAAAAAATTTAAAATAAAAATACATTCATAGAAGCATTACTTATAATAGCCAAAACCTGGAAACAACAGAAAGGACCCAACAAGAGAATGAATAATTGTGATAAAGTCATCATGGAATCTTAGGTCTCAGTGAAAATGAACTACAGATATACATGGTTTAGCTAGATGAATCACACAGACAAAAAAGAATATATTGTATAATCACATTCATACCAAGGTCAGCAAACAAAATTAATTTATGGTGTTAGAAATCAGGCTAACTGTCTTATAGTTTTAGGAACATGTTTTGGAGAGTTTACAAGGAGACTTCGAGGATGCTGGCGATATTTTATTTCTTTACAGTGTTATGGTAACATGGATGTACTTTTTGATAGGTCCATTTAGACATGCACTTAAGAAATATACTTTTTTGTGTATTTCACAATACACTTTACTAAAAAGGTTAAAGAATAATTTGTAAACATAAAAAAGTTGAGATATTTTACATCCTTTTACTTGTGCTAAGTCTTTGATATCCAGTGTGTATTTTACACTTGCAATCCATCTCAATTCAGACTAACCCCATTTCAGGTGCTCAGTTGTGACGAGTGGCTACCTTACTAAACAGTGCAGGTCTAGAACCCTGCTGTTTCATTTCAGAGCTGCTCTGGAGTAAAACTTTTATTTCAGGTCTTTCCTTGGAGCATCAGGTTGAAAGAAAAGGAGATTGTTCCTCCCAAGGTCTTTATTTTAAGTTTACTGCTACTTCTCTGTTTTTATAGGATCTTTTCTACTTAAAGCAGATGGTTGGTTTTGTATGCACGTTTAGCAGATGCCCAATACACCATCGTTTTGGTTATTTGCTCTTATTGCTATATTGGCCATTCTTTACATGACTACCCTTTTTTAAAAGCAGACATTTTATTGAAGTATGATATACATAGAGGTACACAAATTGGAAGCACATAGTTCAATGATTTTTTACCAAGTGAATACACCTATTGTTTGTATTCAAGAAATAGAGCATTAACAGTACCCCAGAAGCTCCTGCTTTGTGTCACTTCCCAATTGCATCCCCCAAAGTAGAACCCAAATTATAATGTATAACACCAAAGATTAGTTGTGCCTTTTTGGAATTACAAGTATACACTTTTGCATGACTTATTTTGCTTAAAATTGTATTTGAGAGATTCACTCATACTGTTGACTGTAGCTAGAGTTCTTTTTTTTTTCTTCAGATTTATTTATTTATAGATAGAAGGCAAGGAAGAGAGGGAGAGAAACATGAATGTGTGGTTGCCTCTCACACGGCCCTCCCCATTGGGGATCTGGCCTGCAACCCAGGAGTGTGCCCTGACTGGGAATCGAACCTGCGACTCTTTGGTTTCCAGGCTAGCTCTCAGTTCACTGAGCCACACCAGCCAGAGCCTGTAGCCATAGTTCTTTAATTCACATTGCTCTGTAGGATTTCATCATGAAAGTATACCACAATTTATTTGTGTATTTTACTTGATGGACATTTGGGAAGTCTTCCATATGAGGGTAATTCGTGCTGTTTTGAACACATTTGTACATCACTTTGTTGAATGTTATACTCACATTTCTGTTAATATATAACTGAGATTGGAATTACTATGCCAGAGTGTAAACCTGTATAAGTTTAGATATGTAGTTAACTACCAAAGAGTTTTCCAAAATGGTTGTACCAGTTTACACTCAACTGAAAATATGAGTGTAGTTCCTGTCCTCACCCACATTTGGTGTTTGTTTGTTTGTTTTTGTTGTTTTAGTCATAGCGTTTATTCTAATCAGATCTTAAGCATAAATATAATTAGGGCTTAAGCATAAATATATGGTACCTCATTGTGGTTCTAATTTGCATTTCTCTGCTGATAAATAAAATTAACACTTTTTCTTATGTTTGTTGGTCTCTGAATACCCTCTTTTTTAAAAATTGTTGTTCAAGTACAGTTGTCTCCATTTCCCTTCCACCACCCCCCACCACCCCAACCATCACCACTCCCCACCCTTGATCCTACCCCTCTTTGGTTTTGTCCATGTGTCCTTTGTAGATGTTCCTGAAAACCCTCCCCCTTCTCCCCGCCATTATTGCCTCCAACCTCCCCTCTGGTTACTATCAGTTTGTTCTTAATTTCAATGTCTCTGGTTATATTTTGCTTGCTTGTTTGTTTTGTTGATTAGGTTCCACTTATAGGTGAGATCATATGGTATTTGTCTTTCACTTCCTGATTTATTTCCCTTAGCATGATGCTCTCCAGATCCATCCATGCTGTCGCAAAGAGTAGGAGCTCCTTCTTTCTGCTGCATAGTATTCCATTGTGTAAATGTACCATAGTTTTTTGAGCATTTTCTCTGACCACAAGGGACTGAAACTAGAAACCAACCTCAAGGAAAAAACTCAAAAACATTCAAATTCATAGAGATTGAATGGCATGCTATTAAACAATGAAAGAGTTAAGAATGAAATCAAGGAAAAAATCAAAAAGTTTCTGGAAGCAAATGAGAATGAACTCACAACAGTCCAAAACCTATATGGGACACAGCGAAGGCAGTCCTGAGAGGGAAGTTCATAGTGATACAGGCCTACCTAAAAAAGGTAGAAACATTTAAAATAAACAACCTAACCCTACAGCTAGAAGAACTGGAGGAACAACAACAAAGACAGCCCAGAACAAGTAGAAGGAATGAATTAACCAAGATCAGAGCAGAATTAAATGACATAGAGACTAAAAGCACAATTCTAAGGATCAATAAATCCAGGAACTAGTTCTTTGAAAAGATAAACAAAATCGACAAGCCTTTAAGCAGACTCATCAAGAAAAAAAGAGAGAGGACCCAAAACACACAATCAGAAGTGAAAGAGGAGAGATTACAACTGATGCCACAGAAATATAAAGGATGTAAGAAATTACTATATGAACTACCATATTTTTCAGACTATAATACACAGTTTTTTCCCCAGATTTGGGGGGGAAATGGGAGTGCATCTTATAGTCCGAATGTAGCTTATCTGAGTTCTGATTTCTATTGGTGAAATACTTTGTTATTTATGTTATTAAGTATTTTACCACATTTTTTGCTTCAAACTTTTTTTTCCTATTTTCCTCCTCCAAAATCTAGGTGTGTCTTATGGTCCGGTGTGTCTTATAGTCCAAAAAATATGGTATATGCCAAGAAATTTGAAAACACTGGCTAAATGAATATCCTCTTTTATGGAGTGCCTGTTAAGTCTCTTACTCGGTTCCCTATTATATTACCTGATTTTTTCTTATTGACTTGTAGGAGTTCTTTATATATTTTGGATAAAAGTCCCTTGTCATATGTGTGCATTATAGATACCATCTCCTTTTCTATATCTTGTCTTTTCATTCTCTATGTCTTCTGATTAAGTTACCAACTTTAATGTCCAATTTGACAAAAAGAAAATTTATGTTCAGTGGTCAGGTGTGTCCTGCTCAAAAAGTATTTTCCTGCCTCCAAGTGTATAATGTATTCTCCAGTTTTCTTCTAAAAGTGTTATTGTTTTACCTTTCACATTTAACTGTATAATCCACCTGGAATTAATTTTCATTTATAGTGTGAAATAGGGAGTTAAGATTCCTTATTTTCCATGTGGATATCCAGTTAGCATGCAGTGCAATGCCATCTCTATGATAAATTGGTGACTTCATGTATGAGTCTGTACTCTCTATTATGTTCCTTAAAAATCTTTTAAAAGCAAATTGGTATATGTGTGGGCAGTTCTTAAGATGAGGGAATTCTAGAGTCAAGTGGAATTTAGTTTATCAACGATAACCTAGGAAGCAGTGTTAGGGCATTTATCCTTAAACTAGAAGTTATATATTATTAATAATAGAGCCAAGTTTAGTTGTCGAGACCTCTGAATTTCATACATATAGAGGATTATCTCCAGACTTTTTTGACTATACATCCTTATCAGTAAATGATGCTTGAGTAATGTTTATTTATTTATTATTAATAAATTACATATAGTATCTATATATATAATATATACATGTTAGTGCACCAATGTTATTTTCATTATAAAACATACCAAAAATTGGAATTAAAAAGGAGATCATTACAGAAATTGAAATTGTAATATTTTCTTCCAGTACCCCCCTTTATCAGCCAAGATGGGTTAGGTTATGTGTGCTAACAATCCTCAGGTTTCAGTGGATGAAAACACCAGTTTATTTCTCTCTTGTTACATGTCTGTCATGGTTTTGCTTCTACCTCCTCGGCACTGTTCTTTCTCTGGCACCTAGACTGATGGAACAGCCACTTTGGGAAGCTAAGGTCACAGGGACAGAGGGAAAGCATATGGGGAATTGGCACGTACAGCTTCTGCCTAGATGTGGCACATGTCACTTCTCTGCTCACCTTTCATTGTCCAAACTAGTTGCATGTCCTCACCTAATTGCAAAGAAGAAAAATCCTAACCTTGTTGTACCCAGGGGAAGAACTGGAATATTTTAGACAACACCAAAAACTATCACCACTGGAATGACTGATTTCAGAGAATACAGCCCTGGACTTATTTTGTCTAAGAAAATAAACACGCAAAGACAAGTCCTTTTAGGTTTTCCATTCCATGTTTTTAAAATCCTGCTGTCCTGAGAAATGAGTCTACTGCAACTACAGTTCTCTCTGGCTAAAACTCCTCAGTGGCTTCACTTTGCACTCATGTGACCGAGACACCGAACGTGGCCTCATCTCGTGCCACTCACACTACGTATAGACATAGTGAATGAATAAATGAGTAAGTTGTGTGATATTAAGGTGAACTTTTTTTAAGCTTCTGGAGATGATATGAATTGCTAAAACATACTGTGATTTATTTTTGTGATACTTTACATCAGCAAAAGGCCATATATTAGAGGCTTGGAAAATACTTATCTACATATTTATGTCCCTCACTATTTGTCTTCATTTACCTGTGTTGTGGGAGACTTTAGTCTTTCAGTCGTTTCTGTTTCTCATTTTAGAAAGAATAACAAATTTGATCACTTTCTTGTCTATATGTTTCATTGTAGACTACAGGTGCTATTCTTCATTTAAAATGCAAATGTTTAATAGAGATGTCTCCTGTAGTGATAATCTTATAGGTGGAATCAGTAGGATGGTACGGACCTTGTTATCTGCAGGCCTCTGACAGTTGTGTACCCCATTTTTATTCTGGAAGAGAACCACTGCTCCCCGTCCATAAGAAGTGGATTGAAGGGAACATGAGTAAGGATTATATTTGCAGAGCCTGTCTATTTATCAGCAAATGTTTATGAAGTTATCTACTTTGTGCCAGAAGCTGGGCAAACTCAGAAAGAGATGGACACTTTCTATAAGGCTTTAAATTTTTGTTTCAAATGATAACATTCTGATAAGAACTAAGTTTCACTTTTGCTAGCTATGTCAATTTTCTCACCTAGAGATAGGGATGATAAAATACCCAGCTCATAAAGTTCTTGTGAAGAGTAAATAAAATAGTCATTTAAAGCACTTATCGCAGTGCCTAGCATAAAATAAGCACTCCGTATATGTTAGCTATTATTTACCGTAAGGCTTTGTCCACAGTTAACCTCTTAACTGCTTATTTTCCTGTGTTTCTTCTGCTTATTTTTTCCATGTTGCTATCACAATTAAATTTCTGTAACACAGATCTGATTGTGTAACAGTACCTCTTCAATACCATCTCAACTTAAAAAAAAATTGGGGTTTTCTGTGTCTCAGGAAGAAAGTCTCATATGAATGGAAGGCATTTAACATCTCACCCTCTGACCCTAACCTTTCTTACCAAAGCAGCTTCTGCCTTAGCCTGCTGCTGGGATGCAGCCCAGATAGGCCAACAAGTTACATTCCTCTGGTGCTCTTCCTTCTGCCTAGAATTCCTCCTCTGGGCCTCAACCCCTGTTCTCACCCTCAACCTGAACAAACAGTTCTCTATGGCAACTCAGAGAGTCCTCTGATTCTTCCCAGACATAATTTGAAAAAAATTTTATTTATTGATTTGACAGAGAAAGAGAGAGGAAAGGAGAGGGAGAACGTGAAAGAGAGAGAAAGAGAAACATTAATTTGTTGTTCCTCTGATGTATTCATTGGTTGATTCTTGTATGTGCCCTGACTTGGGATCAAGCCTGCAACCTTGGCATATCAGGACAATGCTCTAACCAAATGAGCTACCTGGCCAGGGCCCCAGACACAATTTTTTGGTCCTTGTCACTTATATGTCTTTAACATTTATCATGTTATTACAAGTAATTATGTATGTCTTGCTCTCCCACTGGCTTGTGAGTTCTTTGAGAGCAGAGACCATAACTTCTTCATCATTATATCACTAGGACCAGCCCCATACACAGTGCAGGTATTGAAAAAAATGGATTGAGAGTTGGTTTAATTTTGTTTTGATTTCAGTGTGTTTTTATTATTCTAGGTTCTTGGCCTTGTTCAAAATATGAGTGTTTTCCAGTGTCCAAAATGTAAACACAGAACTCATATTTTTGGTGCTGATGGTGCAAGGAAACTAGCACAGGTCCTTGATCTTGATGTTCTAGGTAAGACCATGGAATATTCTTTTGCAAAGGAAATGATAGAAGGGAAAATAGAAGTTGGGCATGGTGATGAAGTGTGTCTCAGACAATAATTAATTTCTTTCCACTTTGTGTTTTAAATTAAGTATAGCAAAAAAGAAAAAAAAGAAAAAAATAAATTAAGTATAGCACAGTTCTATGTGCTAAACTTTCTTTGGCCTTTTATATTTCATTAGTGGAAGGCTTTTTGAAAGGAGGTTCTGCCAATTTTGATGCCTTTTGCTATTGATAAAAACTGCTTATAACTTGAATTTGAGAGCAGAGTTTTGAGGTCTGAAGACCATATTTTAAATAACAGTCATCAGTTTGCGAAGTTGGGAATACATCTCTTGGTATGAATGGTATAGACGAAAATACCTGTTCATTATGTTGTGGCAACCTTTGGAGGTGTCACTTCTTGGTGCATATGAAAAAATGCCTTCCTGATCAGTTCTGAATTGATCAGTTCTTCTGCTCTAGAAAGACAATATTTTCTGTTTTCTTAATCTTTTTACATGTGTTTGCCATGTCTATTGAATATGGCACCTGAAATGTACATTGTATGTACTGTTACTGTTACTGAATTGAAGGGTTAATTAGTGTTATGAGGAGAAATGAAATCATGTGTTAAGTGAACAAAACACAGATTTTGGATAAAACCTGATTTTTTAAAAAAAATCCACCAACAACTTATTGAACTTTTTAGGAAACATGCTTTGATATTCTACTTACTGAATGAGCTTTTGTTCTGGGGAAGGCAGATGGTAGATGCTGGGTAAGGGATCCTTCGAGTGGATTATTAGTTTTAGGTAGTTTACAATTAAGATCCCTTAGAGATCAAGGAATTTCAAAACATTTTCTATTATAATTACATGTCAAAAAGTTAATGTTGAATTGTTATTTTGCATTTGTACTGCAGCAAAACCCACAATACCAGGTGAAACTAATCATATATTTTGATACATTGCTATAATTATAGTTGCTAATTATATTCTGCAACTGTTTTTCATTTAACTAACCTAGAAAGTTCAATTTCTTAAATCTGCATAATAACAGATTGACATTCACTTATATAATAAAGTAAATGTGTAATTATAATGGCATTATTAAATTGTCAACTATTATAATTCCCTAATTTATAAATGTGTGTGTGTGATTTTGTGAGTCGTTGATTTAGAATTTAAAACATATCTCCTAGAGAAACAGTTTCATGTATGGAAGTTACTTTTTGACTAACAGCTCACAGATGTATAGTTACCCTAAAAAAGTATCAGCAACACTGGTTACTAATCACAAAAACTGAATAGCACTGCACAGACTGCTGTATCTAAAGTGTTATGGGAAAAGTAATTCAGGGCACATCTTCTTTTAATGCAGTCCTGGGGGCCCAGAGGTAACTCCCATGAACTGAACTGGAGCAGGGGCTCCAATATTGAAGAGGTTGAAATTGGAAATTAGGAACTTAAATAAAAGAAAGAGCTCTCACAGCTATGGCCTCCTGACTGGTAGAAGCCCCCAGGCACCCTTATTTGTCTTGTACTGACTGGCTGGCTGCTTCAATTTATTTCATCCATTGGGCTGTCTTTTAAATTTAGTAAAATGGCTCTTCAGAACTTTATCCATATTTATCTACAGGGACAGGTTAGGCATGGAAGTTAAGGCCCGGGTCATCTTACAGAGACGCCTTTACCTCGTGTCTGAGACAGGCCGTCCTTGCCCTCAGACCTCACCCGACATAGATGCTTTTCAAGGCCAGGCTGCAGCTCATGCACTCTCCTCACCTTCACTCATTTTTATCTTTCTCTGTGTACATTGCTAGCCCTTCAACACTCTAACTATGCCATCTGTTTTCTAACAAGGTTTTCCTTTTTTTGGTCTGTGCTTCTGTGTTGATGGTAGGATTGTGAATCTTTGGAAGGCGAAAATGATGTCAATAGGTAGCTGTATAAAAGAAAAGATTTTACTTTTTCCCATTACTATAAGGGCAGTTCATAAATCAAGAAAAAAAAAAACTTCATGAGTCTCTAAGGCTTTTCTATAGCACATTCCCCTGCCTGCCTCATGTGACAGCGCCCTGCAGTCTTAAGTTGTTTTGTGGAGCAGACTTACTGAAAAGGTAATCTTTGAAAGGTTACTGAAATATTCATGTATTTTGTCACTTGGCTGTTGAACATTTTGGAAAGACTTAAAGAGTTGGTTAAGATTTCAAAATTTGCTGACAGAACATAAAATATCTATTACTCCTTGTACTTCATAATATAAATTATAGTAGGTTTACAATTTTGTAACATATACTTCTGCATTATTTACCTTGCCTGGCATGGTGCTGAATGACTTGTTTATATAAAGCACACACACACACTTCAATAACCTTTTCTTGGGTTTGGAGTGGCTCTAAGAGTGCTGAGGACCAAGTCAACTCTTCTACGTAAGACTCCATTTACAGCGTTTTAAATCTCAGCCTTTGAAAGGCTTCATTTGTTATGATGTGGTGGAAAAGTCAATTGGATGGTGGATCAGAGCGTTTTCCCCTAAATCATATTGCCTGAGAGTAATACATCATCAGGAAAGTCGCCCTTCCTCTCAACCCTCAAGTCCGTGTATTGGAGATTCTTATTATATACATCCCAAGATCTCATCAGACTCACATGTTATAATGCTATAAAGATTAATGTTTAATAAAAGTTATCCTATCTGATAAAGAAGCAGAAAGTTGAGATAACAGTTCTGGCCTACTTTTCAATAGTTCTCATGGCTTACTCACCTGCCAGCATGAGGAAGATTATATTGTTGTACTTTTTTTTTTTACTACTTTGCCTCTCCATCTTTTCCTCTTCAGTTTCCTCTTATTATCTGATATTATGTGTCTATATCAGGTATTACAGGTAAAAATAATTTACAGGCGTCTTAAGTCATTTCTTGCTGGGAGATCTCCAGCAAAGACGGAATCAGAGGCCTTATCCCGTGAAGGGCTGCCGCATAGTGTATGTATGTGTGTGTGTGTATATATATATATATATATATATATATATATATATATATGTGTGTATATATATATATATATGTGTATATATATATATATATATATATATATATATATGTCATTGCACAGCACTCAAATGGAATATTTTGCTCCTAATTTTCATTTAAAATTCCTTTTTTTCAGAGATTAGCAATTTTAGGATACTCACAACTCAAGTTGATTTGAGTCAATTTAGATTTTGTTTCTTTCTGAAGTTCAAGTAGTGAAATTCCAAATGCCGATATAAACTTGTGTAGTGCTAATGGATATCTGATGGGTTCTTTTAGGAGACATTCCCCTACATCTTAATATAAGGGAAGCTTCAGATACAGGCCAGCCAATTGTATTTTCACAGCCTGAAAGTGATGAGGTAAGTGATATTTTTAAATATGTATTTTAATTTCTTCTTCCAGGATATATACTTTTTGGTATATAGAAAGAAGGTTGGGAAGATCAAGTTTATCTATTGTAATGTGTGTATTAAACAAAGATTGGTTAAGTTATACAAAGCATTTTCAGGTACTGGTTTTTTGTTTGTTTGTTTGTTTATATTATTGACATTATTACAAATGTCTCCTATTTTTCCCCCTCTTTCCCCACCGTCATCCAGCTCCCCGTCTTCCTCCGACCTTCACCACACTGTTGTCTGTGTCCATGGGCTTTGCAGTACGTTCTTTGGCTAATCTCTTCACCTTTTATCCAGTCCCCCCTCCCCTCTGACATCCACCAGTTTGTTACTATTTTATATGGTATGCATACCAGGGCTGGCTCTGAATTATCACCTGAACAAGTTCACCTGCAAAGAATAATCATCTAACCAGTTTTCTCATAAAGAACATAAGCAATGAGAGTTTATGGAATTCTTGTCTTGCTGGCTATCAATATTTACTTGCCCAAAGTTATTAGGAACCTTGGTTCTTGAACTTAATTTGTTCTGGAAAAAAACTGTTAGAGGAGGAATTTGTTTGAAAACCAAATCTCCTTTGTTTGTTGTCTGAGACACACATGACTGATCACACAGGTATCAGCATGAAAGGGTTGTTGGGTAGAGAACCGAGACCCAAAGTTCTGTTAGACAGCGGAGACGTTTTTTTCCACGAACAACTTGGCGGGGAACTAAATTGTTCAAGAACCCAGACGTTCAAGAACTGAGGTTTGACTGTATCTCAGTCCAGCTGATTGTTGGAAGAAGAAAACCTAATGTAAAAAAAAATGAGTTGGGTATAGGGAAGCTATATAAACCATTCAAGATGGGATTTTCATTGAATAAATGTGATTGAGGAGGTAAGGTGGAAAAACTAGTAGTGTTTCATTAGGGGTACCATTGATAAATTTTCAAGTTATGAAGCTTTACAACTTTAAGCCTAAAATATTTTTTATTTTACTCTTTTTAAAAAATAGATGTTGAATCGATCATATATATCTCTTTTTTCTAAGTAGCACTTGTTATTCAAGTTAGAAACTGAGCCATCAACTGGTGCATCGGTTTTGATGTTGTTTTTGTTCTCATTTGCTTAACAGTTCCAATCAATCTTCTGACAGTTTCTCTCTGGTTTTTTTTTTTAGCTAATGAGTATAGCTTTATAGTACTGTTATTTTGCTTTTGTCCTTTTTTAAAATTGTAGTTAACATACAATATCATATTAGTTTCAAGTGCACAGCATAGTGATTCAACATCTGTGTAACATGTGAGGTGATCACCACAGCAATTCTGGTGCCCTCCAGTTACCATTCAAGGTTATCACAGTATTATTGACTAGATTCCCCATGCTACGTGTTACACGCTGTGACTTAGTTATTTATAATTGGAAATTTGTACTTCTTAATCCCCGTCACCTTTTTGTCCATCACCCCACCCCTCTTCCCTCTGGCATTTACCAGTTTGTTCTCTGTACCTGTGAATCTGTTTCTGTTTGTTTTGCTTGCTCATTTGTTTTGACCTTCAGATTCCACATGTAAGTGAAATCGTATGGTGTTTGTCTTTGTCTCACTTATTTCACTTCGCATAATACCGTCTAGGCCCATTCATGTTTTCACAAATGGCAAAATTTTCATTCTTTTTATGACTGAATAATAATATTTCATTTTATATATATATATATATATATATATATATTCACATCTTCTTCATTCATCTGTCAATAGATACCTAGGTTACTTCCATATCTTGGCCATTGTAAATAATGCTGCAAAGAGCATAAGGGTACATATATCATTTCAAATTAGTGTTTTTAATTTCTTCTGGTAAATGCCCAAAAGTGGAATTGCTGGTTTCTAATGGTAGTTCTATTTTTAATTTTTTGAGGAATCTTTATTCTATTTTCCATAATGGCTACACCGATTTATAATCCCACCAGCAATATATGGGGTTTCCTTTTATCCACATCCTCGCCAACACTTGTTATTTGTTGTCTTTTGATGAGAGCCGTTCTGACAGGAGGTGTGAGGTGATATTTCAGTGCGGTTTTGATTTGTAGTTCCCTGGTGTTAGTGATGTTGAACATGTTTTCATATGTCTATTGACCTTCTGTGTGTCCTCTTATGGAGCAATGTCTATTCAGGCCTTCTGCCCATTTTCAAATTGAATTATTATTTTGATGTTGAATTTTATGAGTTCTTGATGTGTTTTGGATATTAACCCCTTATCAGATGTATCATTTGTAAACATCTTCAATTCAGTAGGTTTTCTTTTCATTTTGTTTATGGTTTCCTTTGCTGTGCAAAAGCCTTTTAGCTTGATGCAGCCCATTTGTTTATTTTTGCTTTTATTGCTCTTGCCTGAGGAGACATACCCAAAAATATATTGCTAAGGCCTATGTCAAAGAGTTTAGTGCCTATGTTTTCTTCTAGGAGATTTATAGGTTCAGGTCTTACATTTAAGTCTTTAATCCATTTGAGCTTATTTTGTTTGTGAAATAAGAGAGCAGTCTAGTTTCATTTTGTGTGTGTGTGTGTGTGTGTGTATCTGTCCAGCTTTCCCATCACCATTCATTGAAGTGACTGTCTTTTCTTTTTTTATTGTGTTTTTTCCATTGCTATTTAGCCCTCTTATACCCCCCTCCCCTGCAATCACCACACTGTTGTCTATGTCCATGAGTCCTTTTACCTTTTTGCTTGATCCCTGTACCCCCTAAACTACCCCCACATTAGCTGTCATCCTGCTCTTTATCTATAAGTCTGTCTCTATTTTGTTTGTTAGCTTGATTTATTCATTAGATTCCACATATGAATGAAACCATGTGGTACTTGTCTTTCTCTGACTGGCTTATTTCACTTAGCGTAATGTTCTCCAGGTCCATCCATGCTGTTCTTGCCTCCTCTGTCATAGATTAATTGACCATATAAATGTGGGTTTATTATAGGTCTCTGTATTCTGTTTCATTGATCTATGTGTCTGTTTTTTGTGCCAGTACCATACCGTTTTGATTAGTATAGCTTTATAGTTTAGTTTGAAACAGGGAACATAATACCTCCAACTTTGTTCTTCTTTCTCAAGATTGCTTTGGCTATTCGGGGTCCTTTGTGGTTCTTTATAAAGTACCACTATTTTGTCCATCCATAGCTACTACCTCTTTCATTCTAGTTTGCTTCCTCTAATCTTGTGTGACTGGAAAATAAGAGAGCCAAGACTGGTTAGAGTTGTGAATAAAGTAAAAGTAAATTGAAGGTCAGGAGTCTAGGATAAGTAAAGCAGATTTATTTTGAGTTGTCCCTTTCAGAGGCCCAGAGCTCCTTTCCCTTTCTGAAGGGTTGACAGTTACAGCACAGGTGATTGAGTTGCTGGGAGTATGATCTCTGAGTAAATATAGTGTAGCACTTATCATTGTTTTTCTTTTCTTTTTCAGGTAATAAATGTTGTTTCCTTTTCTGTCTTTACTTAGAAATCTTTCATATAAGCCAAAAACTATAACCCTTTATTTCTTTCATAATTAAAATCTGGCAATCCCACCTACAACAAATATACTTTATGCAGTGAATGGAAACTTGTATGAAAATTGAGTTTTTAAAAATCACACACTTTTAAGTGCCTCCTGAGAACAGACTATTTAAAGCCATTCTACAGTGATTGTGATGAATAAGATTAATTACTTACTAGTGTATTTCATTGAGTTTAAATTTTTTAATATTTTTCCATGCTTTTTTTCCTTTGAGATTTTCCAAAAGCAAGGAACATTTTGAACAAGCAAAAGGAATGTAATATAAGAAAGAATACATAGCAACTATCAAAAGATAATATGATTTTAAACTCTTAAATAGCAGTGTTTGTGGAGTTTTTTGTAGTTACATATTTTTTTAATCTGCTTTGCATTAACATTAGACCTGTTATTTTTTTTTTAAGATTTTATTTATTTACGTTTAGAGAGAGGAGAAGGGAAGGAGAAAGAGAGAGAGAGAAACAGCAAGGTGTAAGAGAATCACCAATTGGTTGCCTCTCACACGCCCCCAACTGGGGACCTGGCCCGCAACCCAAGCATGTGCCCTGACTGGGAATCAAATTGGTGACCTTTCAGTTCACAGACAGGTGCTCAATCCACTGAGCCACACCAACCAGAGCTAGACCAATTATTTTAGTATTGTTGGGTGACATTTATGGGAATGTGAATAGCCTAACCTTTTGTAGTTAAAGCTAGATTTGATTTACCAAAGTGTGCTATAAGATAGTCCTGGTTAAAGACTTTCAAATATAAGTGGAAACTGTATCATCTTATAATTTCTAAATTATTACCTCATAGTCTTAATATGAAACAACTGTGTATGATAAATTAGAACTTTAAATCTTTAAAATAAAAGACGAAGGATCAAAGCTCCTTATAAAACTCCTTGTACTTTGGTTGCCATCCGTTTCCTTGTTAATGATAGAGCAGACAAATAAGATCCAGCTGTTATTACCTCTGCCTCAGGACGGCCCAGTAAAAGACTTCGAATAGGTGAGAAGGGTTAGTCTGTATAGAGTTGAGTTGATGAGAAAGAGAGTATTAATAGTTTTAGAAATCTAATCAATAAATAATATTTTTATATGTGATGTGTGTGGGCTTTTGCTAGTTACAGATCAAACTAAAGGGAAGGATTTAATGTACTTATTCCTCGATAGGGAAGAGTACGCAAAAGAACATGTTAATGTGAGTCCTTCCATGAGATAGTAAGTTACTTTAGGACAGAATAGTAATAATGGCCACTAATATTTATTATATGCTTCTTCTGTGCCAGTACTTCACATATTTTTTCAATATTTTTGTCATTTTTTAAAAGACTTTGTTTATTTTTAGAAAGAGGGGAAATGAAGGAGAAAGAAAGGGAGAAAAACATCAATGTGCGGTTGCCTCTTGTGCGCACCCTCACTGGGGACCTGGCCCGCAATCCAGGCATGTGCCCTGACTGGGAATCGAACCAGCAACCCTTTAGTTCACAGGCTGGTGCTCAATCCACTGAGCTACACCAGCCAGGGAGTACTTCACATATTTTATTCTTACTTAATATTCCCCAAAATCCTTTGAGGTAGATACTATTGTTATAACCATTTTACAAATGTGGAAACTGAGTCTAGAAGGGGTAATTAACTTGCCCAGAGTCTTAGAGCTAGTCAGTATATGGTAGAGCTAAGATTTTAACCATGCCTATCTGACTTAAAGGCCCCAACTCTTCACCAGAGAGCTTTTATGTCACTACATCTCACAGATTTACCCAAACAGTGCCTTAGAGACACACACAAAAAAACCCAAAAACGTATTTTTTGAAATGATACTACTTTGGCTTAAAAAATTCAATCTCAACAGTTTTGTAGAAATTGAACTGTTAAGCTAAGCACTTTTAGTGCTTTCTCAGCAAATGACAATGTAAGCATTACTTTGAGTGTCAGATATTGAAATTTTAAGCTTGGAAATAGTCCATTAAAAAGCAAAGGTTACATATAGCACATTTGTTTATCCTGGAATCATTCAGTATTTTGTGTCATCTGATAGGTATGTCTCTAATTTAACATAAGTATGAATAAAAGATTGTAGAATGACCTTGTCTCAACTTGCCTTAATGAACTTTAAATTTCCTCAGAAAGTATTAGGCTTAAATACCTAGAAAAGGTACTAGGAGATTAAAAAGACATTCATGACAATGCACAGCTGAAAATCTGAATATTAGATTTAAGAGGAGTATTTCTTTATAAAGTCCATGCTATTTCCATTTTTAAACAAATTTATTGTGTCTATTAACTATTACAGGGACTAAAACCAATTTTAGACAAAGCATTATAATGATAATTACTTGTATGCTGATTCACGGTTTCATTAGTGATATAGTAGAAGGAGCTCTATTTGGAGTCAGCTGGACCCAGCTTTGAGTGTTTCCCAGGCCACTGACTCTGTGACCGCAGCAGCAATGTCCAGTTCCTTCATCCCAGCTGAGCCAATGGCGCTCACACCAGTGGGTGACTCATGTGGAGTCCTTGGTGTACTAGATGCTCATTTAAAAACAAGTCCTTATCCGTGCTATTCTTTTTTTTTTTAATGGACTCAAATGAAATTTTGATACTTTTCTGGTAAAATAAAGCATAATTCATATGTTAGGGTTCAAGCACAGTTTTGTTTTTTTAATCCTCACCCACCTGAGGATATATTTTCTTACTATTGATTTTTAGAGAGAGAGGAAGGAAGATGGAATGAGAGAGAGAGCACTATCGATGTGAGAGAGAAACATTGATTGGCTGCCTCCCTCATGCGCCCTGACTGGGGTTCAAACCTACAATCTGATATGTACCCTGACCGGAAATAGAGCCCACACCCTTTCGGTGTACGGGACGATGCTCCAACCAACTCAGCCACCTGGCCAGGGCTCTGACATAGTTTTTCTTTTTTGTTTTTTTACTGAAGATGTGTAAGACACACTTAAAGCGTTTCATCGAGTCAGGGTGAGCAGACCTCAAACAGATCTTCACCATGCAGGGTCAAGAAGTCGGACAGCTCATGTCATACTAGCTGTAAAGCTTTTGACAAGATGCTTCACCTTTCTGGGTTTTGGTTTCCTCACCTATAAATTGAGGATAATGACAGAATTTGTCGCTTAGGGTAGCTGTAAAGATAAATGAAATAATACTAGGCAAATATTAAGTACTTAAATGTTAGCTATTAGTAGTAGTAGTAGTAGCTTATACTCAAATCTAAGTATAGAAATGTATAAATTAATGATTTTAAAAAGTCTTACTATTGTATCTTAGTTACTTTTATAGATAAAAGAAACAAGTAGTATTTACATTGCAATTGTTTAAAACTCTTAAAATACAAATATAATGACTATTGTCCTAACTGGGCTGTGGGCGTTGGGTTGGTGTGTGGCCCACTCAGTGGCCTGGGGCCTGCTGTCACTGCTTCACTGCACTGGGAGTGCCAGAGATGAAGAGTGTAACAACCGACCCCACGGTCCCCAAAACCCACCCAGTGAAGGAGGCACCAGGTGCTTGGTGCTGGTATTAGGTGCCATTCTCAGAGGGAGTAAAGAAAATGCTTTCCAAAGACAAACTGCAGGGTGGTACATAATAGTCTTTAAAATGACTAATAGTTCTATGACAGAGAAGTTTTGGCAGTATCTAACTCAGGACATTATTTTGTCAGAAGAAGAAGGTATAATTTTTCTGTAGTTAGACTAGGTTGCCAGTTTGCTGACATGGGAATTAGACTTTGAAAAACAGTAATTGTTACTAGTAAATAGTTTCTTCAGAAAGTCCAAGTAATCTAAAATTCTCTCTCCTTGCCCTACCTGCAAGGTACACAGCAGTGTCTTTTCACGCCTGAATTTTTTCAACTCAGTCAGCCTTTTTACTATTAAATTCAGTGGACAACTATGGCAAACAGTTCATGAGTCATTTGATGTGCACTAGGGAGAAATATGGGACAAACTTGCTGTTCTTTTCCAGGCCAAAGCTTACCTGAGCGTGGCTGCCGAAGTGGTAAGAAGATTGCCACCACTTCCGCAGTGACTCACCAGGGTGCTGGGACTTACCTGCTGCACAGCGATAGGAAGACCTTCGGAAATCAGCAGTGTGGTGGTAAAACCTACAGAAACAATAGCAATCATAGTTGTTTGACTGTATTTCTAAGAAATAATGTCTTATTTTCAGATTTGATTTGCTAAGCAACGACTCACAAATAAAGTTTTTACATATCAATGTTAACTGCTACATTAGGAGTTTTTTGAAAGCTGATGTGTACCAACTGCACAGAACTGCATTCTATTTTATTGAACTACCCTTTGAAGAATCATGAGTTTATATTGTAAGCTCAACTTTCAATTCAGGAGAGAAGTGCGCTCTTTTTGCAGAACTACAGAGCTAGTCATTTAAAGGATTTACTTAAATTTGTGTAAGAACATAAGTGTGATGCCCCTCCATCAGGCAGTTTGGTTGGGGCTTGAATCCTGCCTCTAATACTATCTTGAACACATTCTTCACTTAGATTAAACCTGTGTTCCTCATCTGGACCAGACTCCACCCTAGACTTAATGAATCTGAGTCTCTGGGGATAGGGCCTGGACATGTGTGTTTTTAACAAGGTCCTAATGATTTTGATGAATCTTAGGATGGCAATAATAGTCATAAGAGCTAACATTTATCAAGTGTTTTCTTGTGTCCTTATAGTTAATTTTCCAATTGTATGAGTAGGGTGCTGTTGCTATCTCCATTTTATGGATGAGGAAACTGGGTTATAGGCAAGTTAAGTGTCTTACTGAGCGAGGGTTACTATTTTAGCAAGATGGAGCTGGGCTTTAAACCTGGGCAGTTGGGTACTGGATCCCTCCTTTTGCACAACATGGGACATTTGTTTATGTCAAAAGGGGGATATAGTATTCAGCATTATCTCAAACTCACTTGACCATGAAACTTCCTATCCCTACCCCCACCTTTTAGAAGGAGTTCATTTTTCAAAAAATATACTTTGAAAAACATATCTAGTTGGGGCTCAGAGAGAGGGGGATGTCCCCAGGTCAGGTAGCAAGATAGTTGTGAGGCTGCAAGTACTGATGAGTCATTAGTTTACCCTCATGCACGTAAGTGCTCTATGACCTTTGACAAATGCCTTGACATCCTTTGCTCTGTAGTTAAGTAGGCAGAAAATTAGACAAAGAGTTACATATCATTCTAAACATGTTTTCCCACACTTATGTTCACTTGGTTACTTATAGCAGCTTTATTTGAAATAGCTAAAACAATGCAGAGTTTTTCAGTGGTGAATGGTTAAACAAACTGTGGTATATCCATACCGTGGAATACTACTCAGGAGTAAGAAAGAACAAACTATGGATACATGCTACAACCTGAATAAATTCCAGAGACTTATAAGTGAATACAAAAGTGAATCCCAAAAAGTTATGTATCATGATTCCATTTATATAACATTCTTGAAATGACAAAATTATAGAAATTGAGAACAAATGAGTGGTTTCCAGGGGTTACAGAAGGGGTTGGGTGGTTGGGGATTGTGTGTGTCTATAAAATGGCAACACCGGGGATCTTCATGATGAGGGGAAGACTGTATCAATGTCACTACCTTGGTTGTGGTAGTGTTCTGTACTTTTGCAAGATGTGCCATTAGAGGAAATTGGGTAAAGAGCACAATGGAATGAATCTCTCTGTAGTAGTTTTTTATAATTGCATGTGAATCCACAATTATTTAAAAATAAAAATGAAAGTTTAATAAAAATAAATAACATGTGCTTCTGTGTCTGAACTGAATGTCCTGGAACAAATTACCCATGCTAATTAAAATCATGAATAGAAGTATTTGTGGACACACAGTAATCATTATTCATCACTCCAAGAAGGAAGTAATCACTTTAAGTCATAGATGGTTGTTTGTGTTTTTATTTGGGGTGGAAGGAGGCCAATATAGAGCACTTCTTTAAAAAAGCAATTATTCCAAGCTTAACTTTACCTGGAAAAAGAATGATTTAAATAAGCCTCAGAGGCCCTTAAAGTTGTGAGCCATAATTTAATACATCTTTTGGGGAATGGGAAAGATAGTCTTTACTCATAAATACGTGACTTAGAGAAGATCCACATATATTATCACCTGTTCCCCTCTCCTCCCTTATCACTAGTTTCTGCAGATGCTTCCAGGAAAGCCACTGCAAAAATGGGGGTTGGCGCATATAAGAGTTAAGAAGTGGAGGAAGGACAAGTAGCTGTAAGAGCAAGAATAAAGTTTATTCTAAAATTTTGCCCATGGCAGCCTTTGCTAAGCTTCAGAGAGCTGACTTCAAAGACAGACTATTAAGCAAAGCTAATCTGCCTGTTGTTAGGGGCAATACTTATTGCTCATTCTTCATATTTCCATGGAGTACAGAGAATTTCCACTTCACTATCCAGAACAGAAAGGCAAGCTCCCCAACTCTCTCCATTCCAGGAAAGGAGGAGTGACTCATCTTCTGGGTAAATTTCTTCCTCTCTGCATTTCCTCAATTTCAGCCAAATCCCAAGCTTTCTGAGGAAACCTACAGGGAAACCTGAAGTCCACTTCTGCCTCAGACTTGGATGGGCAAGTCCTTCATCTAATTTTGGGGTAGGGTATTTGATAAATATGTGACCCATGCGGTCACATATCTTCTATTCTGGCTATTTATCAATAATAAAGTTTTTTTTTTCCTTTACCTTTGTCTGAATTCTGTGTCTCTCAGTTCTAAACAGGGGAAGATACCCCCAGCCACACACCATGAAAACACAAAATGTCTTTCTAGACTCTTATAAACTTCAAACCAAAGAACATATTAGAGTTCAGTGTATTTGAAGTACCTCTAGTAAGAAATAAGTTTACCGATGACCAGAAGATAATTTGGAGGGATGTGGGATGAGGTTATTATGAAGTATATACACATATAATAAAGCACAGAATACAAATATACAGGTCAATTAATTATCTACAGAGTGAACACCCATGTAACTACCACCAGGTGAAGAAGTAGAGCGTTGGCAGCATCTGAGAAGTCCCTGTGTTTTCCTTCACAGTCAGTCCTTCTCCTCCCCTTACAAAATTCACCACATACTGAGGTTTGAACACCTGAGCCTGTGCCCTTAAACATTACAGTTTTGCCAATATTTTTCATATGTATATTAAATGGAATTATACAGTATTTTGCTCTATATTAACTGCTTCTATTTGGTTCCATATTGATTGCTTTTCTATGTTTCTGAGATCCATGTCTATTTTTGCATGTAGCTGTGATTTGTTTCTACTCTTTCCTGCAGAATGTTCCATTGTTTGCATACACAACTTGTCCATTCCACTGTAGATGGATATTTGGATTGATTTAATGTTTTGCTATTACAAATAATGCTGCTCTGAACATTCTTGTACATATTTTCTTTGTGTTCATGTGCTTGAATTTCTGTTGAGTTATTTCTGGGAATGAACTTACTGGGAGTTGCTTAGTGATATCTCATTGTGGTTTTAACTTGCATCTCCTGATTACAAGTGAATTTGAGCACTTTTACTTATATTTATTGTCTAATTAGATATCCTTTTTTGTGTAGTTCCAAGTCAAATCTCCTACCCATTTTTCCATCATGTTGTTAGGGAATATGTATATTTTTATATTCTTAATACAAATCCTGTCAATTCTTTGTGTTGCAGATATCTTTTCCACTCTATGACTTGTTTTTCACTGTCTTAATAGTGTCTTTTGATAAACAAAGGATCTTAATTTTAATGTACTCAAATTTATCATTTTTTACTTTTATGATTATTGATTTTTGTGCCATGTCCAAAGCATGAAGAGATTGTTCCATATTAACTTCTAGAAGTTGTAGAATTGGTTTGTGTTTTACATTTAGTTTATAGTCCAGCTGGAATTATTCGGAATATTTATTAGGCAATTATTAGGCAAGGTAATTATTAGGCAAGGTAAGCTTTAAGTCTCTGTTTTTGTCTTTGTGGCTGTCTCATTGTCTCAGTACCACTGGACCTGTTTTCTCCTCCACTATTTTGCAATACCACCTTTATTGTAAATTAAATGTCTGTTTCTATGGGTCTGTTTCTGAGTGTTCTATTCTGTTCCATTGGTTTACTTGTCTGTCTTTGCAACTTGAGCACAAGGTAATATGAGAGGGATTTGAAGCCAGTAATGCATGAAGGTAACCATAACAACAACATACCTAAACAAGATAACTCCTGGCCAATTCGACTCAAGCCTGCACATTAAGTTCTAGAAAAAGAAGAAGCATGCCCATATTTAGCCATAAATGCTATTTATCTCAGTTCCTACTCTCTGGCTCACAATAGCCAGTATTTAGCTTAAAAATTATAGGACATAAAAAGCAAGAAAACCCCTTATCAAGAGACAAAGCATTCAAGAGAACCAGACAGAGATGACTCAGATGTTGGTACTGTCAGATAAGGAATTTAAAATGGCTATAATTAATATGTTAAAGGGTCTAATGAAGAAGGTGGACAACATGCTTCATTAAGTGAGGAACTTCACAAAGAAACAGAAACTATAAGAACGAGTAAAATAGAAATGCTAGAAATTAAAAAAAAAAAGAACAGTAACAGAGATAAAAAATGCCTTTGGGCTCATTAGTAAACTTGACACAGATTAAGAAAGAATTGATGAGCTTGAAGACAGGTAAACAGGAATTACCCAAACTGAAGCACAAACAGAGTGAAGAGTTTAGCACACAGATACACACATAGGGGATAAGTAGACATATAAGAAGAAGAGGGGGACTGTTGGGACAGACAAAATATTTAAAGAAATAACTGCTAAGAAGTCTCTAAATAAAAGATATTAAACCAGGGAATTTACAAATCTCAGAAAGCCTCAAGCAAGATTTTAAAAACCTAGTTATATAATATTAAAACCAATGGAAAAACAAAAATGAGAAAATCTTGGGGCAGTAAGTGAAAAAACTCACATTAAATATAACAAAAATAAGAATGTGACTTAAATACAGACCTATATGTCTATACAGACCCACTGTGTAAGTCATAAGACAATGGAGGAACATCTTTAAGGTGATAAAATTAAAAAACAACTGTAGATGCCAGAGTTCTAGACCAATGAAAAATAACATTCAAAAAGAACAATTTTTTTCAGACCAAAGCTGAGATAATTCATTAATATCAGACTATATTACGGTGTACTATAGGAAATTCTTTAGGCAGAAGGAATACCAGATAGAACTTTAATCTATACAAAAAAAGGAAGATCTCTGAAAAGAATTCAAATAAATAGTATTTTTGATCACTGTAAAAAGCAATCGATTATTTAAATACAGAGTAATAGCAATATATTGTGGATTTATAACATATATAAAAGTAAAATATATGCCAACAATAACACAAAGGATAAGGGGGTGCTACTGTAAGGTTCTTACCTTATGCTAGAAATAGTATATTATTTGAAAGAACATTGTGATTAATTAAAGCCAAACATTGTAAATTTCAAACAACTAATAATTTTAAAAATAGTTTAATAATAAGACAGTAGTAGAGATAAAATGGAATCACATATACTTAGTCCAAAGCAAGCAGAAATAGAAGTATAAAAGGAACAAAGAACAAGTAGAACAAATAGAAAACAGCTAGCAAGATGGCAAATTTTTAAAATCCTAACATTGATCATTACAATGAATGTAAATTTCCAAAACATGCTCAATAAAACATTGTCAGAATGGGTAAAAAAATAAGACTCAATTTTATACTGTTTAAAGGAAATCCATTTTAAATATAAAGATAAGTAGGTTAAAAATAGAATATAGAAAAGATATACAATGTAAAGATTAATCAGAAGAAAGGTATAGTGTCTAGAGTATTAGGCACAATAGACTTAAGAATAAGGGACACTAACTACCAAAGCTCACTCAAGAGGAAATAGATAACCTGACTAGTCATAAATCACTTAAATGTAATTCATAGTTAAGAATCAACAAAGTAAACTCCAGCCCCAGATGCCATCATAGCAAGACCTACCAATATTTAAGGAAGACATAATGACAGTTCTGCACAAAATTTTCCAAAAACCAGAAGAGGGAACAGAATTACCTTAATACTCAATCTCAACAAAGACAGTCCAAGAAGACTACATAGCAATATTCTCAGCCTAGATACAGAAATCCTCAGCATTTATTATTTAATTGAATTATCCTGGGAATGCAAGGTTGGTTCAAAATTTGAAAATCACTGTAAACAGTGATTAAACAAGAAACAGACTGAAGAAATACAGAGTAAGGAAGAAAACCATGTTTATCTTAACAGAAGTGGAAAAAGCATATGACGGAATTCAACATTTACATTAAAAATCCTCTGCAAACTAAGAATAAAACAAATTTTTCAACCTGATAAAAAGCATCTGGAAAAAAATAACATCATAACAATGGTGAAAGACTGATTACCTTCCTCTTAAGACCGGGAACAAGGCAAGGTTGTCCAAACTCACTACTTTTATTCAATATCATAGTGGAGGTCTTAGCACAATTTAAAGAAAAAGAAAGAAAAGCATATAGATTGGAAATAAAGAAATAAAACTGTCTCCACTCACAAGCAACAGGATTGTTTATGGAGAAAACCCCCAAATATTTTGTTAAGTAACTAGAACTAATAAGTGAGTTTAGTAGAGTTGCAGTATGCAAGTCTATACAAAAATGAATTTCATTCCTATCTATGATCAATGAATGATTGAAAACTGAAAATTAAAAATAAAAACATACAAATGGTGAGAGATACTGTGTTCATGGTTTGGAAGACACAGTATTGTTGAGATATCTGTTCCCCCCAAATTGATCAATATCCAATGCAGTCTCAGTAAAAATCCCAGGAGATAGTTTTGTTGAGAGTGACAACTTGATTCTAAAATTTATGTGGAAATAAAGAGGGTTTAAAATAGCCAACAAAGTTTTGAAAAAATATTAAAATCAAAGGACTTACACTCCTTGGTTTTAAGACATTATTAAGCTACAGTGATCAAGACAGTGTGGCATTGGTATAAAGATACACAGAGAACAATAAAGATCCTTAGAACAATAGAGATGTCAGAGATAGTCATATATGGATGTGTTAACTTGATTTTGAGCAATGATGTCAAAGCAGTTCAATGAAGAATAGATCATCTTTTCATCAATTGTGCTTCAACAATTACATATCATTTTGCAAAGAAATGAACCTTGCCTTACACATTACACAGCTACAAAAATTATATCAAATGGACCTTATACTAAGTGCAAAATTTAAAATTATGAAACTTCTACAAAGAAAACTTAGGAGAAAATCTCCATTATCTTCAATTAGGCCAAGATTTCCTAATAGGGCACAGAAAATCACTATAAAGCTATAAAACAAAAAGTTGATAAAGCGTACTTCATCAAAATTAAAACAGCTGTTTGAAAAACACAGTCAATAAAATTAAAAGACAACTTACAGACTGAAGAACATTTGTAAAACATATCTGACAAAGAATTTGTATCTAAACTATATTTAGAAACTCAGACCCCATTAATAAGAAGACCAAAACCCTTTTAAATTTTTAATATATTTTTGATTATGTTATTACAGTTGTCCCAGTTATTTCCCCTTTACTCCCTTCCACCTGGTTCCCCCCATTCCCTCCAGAAAACCCTCCCCTTAGTTCATGTCCATGGGTCATGCCTGTAAGTTTTTTGACTACTACATTTCCTATACTGTTCTTGACATCCCCCTGTTTTGTACTTACCAATTTGTACTTCTTAATCCCTGCACCTTTTCCCCCACCCTACCCCTCCTTTCCCCCTCCCAACTGATAACCCTCTAAATGATCTCCATATCTGTGATTCTGTTTCTGTTCTGCTTATTTGCTTTGTTTTTTAGATTCAGTGGTTGATAGTTGCGACTTTATTACCATTTTAATGTTCATAGTTTTTATCTTTTTCTTAACTCTTTTTCTTTTGACCCTTTAACATTTCATATAATAATGGCTAGGTGATGCTCTAGCTGGTGTGGCTCAGTGGATTAAGTGCAGGCCTACAAATCAAAGGGTCATTGGTTTGATTCCCAGTTATGGCACATGCCTGGGTTGTGAACTAGGTCCCCAGTGGGGGGTACATGAAAGGCAACCACAAATTGATGTTTCTCTCCCTCTCTTTCCCTTCCCCTCTCTCTAAAAATAAATAAATAAAATCTTTAAAAAAAATAATGATTTGGTGATGATGAACTCCTCTAGCTTTACCTTGTCTGGGAAGCACTTTATCTGCTCTTCTATTCTAAATGATTCTGGGTAGAGTAATCTAGGTTTTGGGTCCTTGCTTTTCATCACTTTGAATACTTCTTGCCTGTCTCCCCTTGCAAAGTTTCTTGTGAGAAATCAGCTGATGGTCTTATGGTAACTCCTTTGTAGGTAACTATCTGCTTTTCTCTTGCTGCTTTTAAGATTCTCTATCTTTAACCTTTGACATTTTAATTATGATGCCTCTTGGTGTGGTCCTCTTTGGGTCCATTTTGTTTGGAATTATCTGAGGTTCCTGGACTATATGTCTGTTTCCTTCACCAAATTAAGGAAGTTTTCTTTCATTATTTTTCAAATAAGTTTTTAATTTCTTACATTTTATCTTCTCCTTCTAGCACCCCTATGGTTCAAATGTTGGTATGTTTGAAGTTGTCCCAGAGGCTCCTTAACCTATCCTTGTTTTATTGGATTATTTTTTCTTCTTGCTGCTCTGATTGAATGTTTTTTTTCTTCCTTATGTACCAAATTATTGATTTGATTCTTGGCTTCACCCACTCTACTGTTGTTTCTCTGTAAATTGTGTAAACTTCACATTTGCCTGGGTCTTTTTTATGCTGTTGAAGTACCCAGTGAATTCCTTGAGCATCCTGATAACCAGTTTTTTTTTAACTCTGCATCTAATAGATTGCTTATCTCCATTTCATTTAGTTGTTTTCCTGGAGTTTAGATCTGTTATTTTATTTGAGCTACATTTCTTTGTCTCCTCATTTTGGCAGCCTCCTTGTGTTTGTTTCTTTTTATTAGGTAAAGCCGCTTTGACTCCCTGTCTTAGTAGCATGGCCTATTGTAGAAAAGCCCACTGGTAAGTTGGATAGGGCAGAGCCTTAGGTAATCACCGGGGGCAGGGGGACAACCCATGTTGCCATGTTGTGACTCTGTATGGAGGAGGGCTCAGAGAGAGGACAGTGCTACTGCCTGGCCTCTAGAATTTTGTCTGGGAGAAAGCTGTCTTCTGGCACTTGCTCTGATGCCAATCACTTCAATTTCTCCCCACATGTCACTAATGCCTTTCCAGGTGTTGCTAAAGCCCAAAGGGAGTGAATCTGGGTAAGTCCTAATACCATTGTGGGCTCTTTAAGAGGAGACACCTGAGAACCCCAGAGTTTCTTCTGCCACCCCAACTTCACTGGTTTTTATAACCAGAAGTTATGGGGACTTACCTTCCTGGCCCTGGAACCCTGGGCTGTGCGGTCTGGTGTGGGGCTGGGATCCCTCGCTCCTAAGATATCCCTCCCAATTTTTATCTACCACATGTGGGTGTCAGACTGCCATTCCACATCTCCATGCCTCTCCATGTCTTCGCGCTTCCTACCTGTCTGGATGAATGTGGCCTCTTTAATTCCTTGGTTGTTGGGCTTCCATACAGCTCAATGTTCTGATGAGTCTGGGTGATATTTGTTTTGTAGTCTAGTTATAATTTTTGCTGTGGTTATGTGAGGAGATGATCTGTGTTTATCTACACCTCCATCTTGACTGGAAGTCTCAGAAAATCCTACTTTAAAATGGATAAAGGTTGTTACTAGAGACTTTAGCAAAGAAGAGATACAATTTAAAAATAACAGGAAAAATGCTTATCTTTAGTCATTAGGGAAATTCAATAACCAAAAAACAAACAAACAAACAAACAAAAACCCTACCAAGAGATGCCACTACACAGCCACAAAAATAGCTACAACAAAAGAGACTGACCGCACCAAGTGCTGGTGACAATGTGGATCCACTGGACGTTTTGAACGCTTGGTGGGAATGTAAAATAGTACATTTACATTTCCAAAACTGGCCCATTCTAAAAAAGCTAAGGATGCACTTACCATACAGTCTAACTATTCTGTCCTAGATATTTACCCAAGAGAAACAAAATATATATCCACATGGAGAGTTATATAAATATTCCTAGCAGTTTTGTTTATAAAATCTAAAAGTTAGAAACAACTCAAATATCTATCAAGAGGTGAATTCATAAACCAAATTTGCCATATCTATACAATAGAATACTCCTTAGCAATAAAAGGGGATGAATTATTGATATAGTAATATGAATAAATCTTAATAATGCTGAATGAAAGGCAAACAAAAAAAGGTGCTACCTATATAACTATTCATATACAATTCTAGAAAATCCATATTTCACTACTTGACACCGCAGATCAGTGGTTGCCTGGAGATGGGTTTGTGGGGAGAAAGGGTATGGAGAAGGGATGGGTTTAAAAGGGAATGAAATGTTGGGAAGTGATAGAGTGTTCACTAACTTGGTGAATATTTCACAGCTATGTACATAGGTCAGAACTCATCTGACTGTACACTTTAAGTACGTGCAATTTATTGAACATCAGTTATGCTTCAATAAAGTTATAAAAAATAATTCATTAATGCATTGCTTTCTGATATTGAATTATACTTCTCAGAATAATATTTTTTTGAATACGATACTCCTTTTTAAATGCCTGGAATGTCGCACTTTTCATATATGACTGTTTTCAAATCCCTTTTTAAAAGCTCCATTTTTTAAAAAAATGTTAAAGCTAACTTATTGAACAATTGCATGAGCATTCTCTCTGTGCTAGTCAATTTGAGTAACTACTAACATTTGGAGTTCAAGTTGAAACTTGAAGGATAATCAATTTAATTATTTGCTTTCTTTTCTTCTTCTACATCCTATTGTATGATGGAAAGCAGAAAATTGTTTTTACATTTAAAACTATATTTAAATAATTTGGCTTAAAGTGTCCATATAGTGACAACAGAATCTAGTTGTAGACCACTTTCATAACCAGAAACACTTATTTCAACAACATTTAAGCCCAGTCTTCAGTTTAAAGCATGTCCATGCTTTGTAAGCCTTGTTAAACTCTGTAATTGGATGACCTATATAAATATTAATCTGCCACACTTTCAACTTATTAATTGAAAAGTAGCTGACTTTTATTCCACAGAATGTCAGGTTTGTAGCAACATAAACTTGGTTAAAACATAAAGGATGTTTATTTAATACAAAAGAATATCCTTTAAAAAAAGACCAAAAAGTGATTATGTATTTGAAATTGTTTTCAAAACTTTCCTGCTCTTTATTATTTTTAATCTTTTACAGATATTTCAAAGTTCTATAGTTTTTAGTTTTTGTTTCAGCTCATTTATACCCTATGCCTTTGGTAATTTTTATCTTTTATAAGTGTTTATAAGTGTTTTATAAGTGTAAGAGAAGGGAAGGAAGAGAAAAAGAGAGGGAGAGAGAAACATTCACGTGAGAGAGAAACATCGATCGGTTGCCTCCCGTACATGCTCGAAATGGTGACCAAACCCCCTGACCTGGATCGAACCATTGACCCTTCGCTTTGTGGGACGAGACCCCACCGACTGAGCCACACCAATCAGGGCTGCCTTTAGTAATTTTTATATTGCAGGTTAGTTTGAGCCTTTGCCATAAACATCAGTTGTCTTTTACAAGTTGAATGCATCAGGCAATAATGATTTTTATTTTTTGTTGTTTTAATGGAGACAAAAGATAGGAACAATAAATTATCTTCAAGTATATCTGTTAAAAAAACATTTTGAACAATATGGGTGTTACAGCTCTTGAGCTATTGTTTAAACATTCTCTCTCACACTGTGCCTAATGGATTTAATTATGGTTCACACACTTGTTTCTTCATCATTTCTTCAGGTGGAGAACTATACAGATACATTGTAAACCACTATGAGAACATGTTATTAGGCTGTCTCTGCCAGTAAAAGTATTTTCAAATTACATTGTAACAGTCTCTTGCAAATAAATTCCATTAAGCACTGGCTTTCTTTTGTAATTCATTAACTGTAGTTACTCACCTAGATCAAGTATAAGAGAAAACCAACATATCGAAGTTAAAAGGCCTTACTCTGACTGGACCCAATGGTCGGCAATAGTGATTAGTCTAAAATCCATTTAACATGGATTTTATATTTCTTCAAAAATATTTCATCAACTCTTTCCATCTCATAATTGCCCCTGTGGATCTCTTACTTAAATTCAGCATACCAATCATAAAGTGGATTTTGAAACTAACAAGCACCAAACTCTGACTTTTAAGTACATTAGTAGTTTTAGAGACATCTTTTGGAGACAAATTCAGAATCAAGTTTGAGGAACAGGTGGGTGAAAAGAATGAGGTTATATGAGCAAAGAAATAAGGGGGCATAAGCGGGCTCCATGGCTTATATGGAGGTGCTATCAGAAAACTAGCCTGCTGACAGATATAGTTTCATATGTGGAAGTAATGGATAATAGAACAATAGGATGAAAAAAACGATCAGATCACAGAGAGCCTTGAATGACATGAAATGGAATTGGACTATGATGCAACAAATAGTCACAAGTTTTTAAATTTTTTAAAAATTTATGATACATGCCTTCCAGACAAAATTTTAAAGGTACAAAAAGGCATTCCTTGAAAAATAATTCTTCCTTTTATTAAAGTCTAACAAACTAATTTAAAAATTTATATGAAGAGCCCTGACCAGTGTGGCTCAGTTTGTTGGGCATCATCCTGCAAAGCAAACATTCGCTGGTTTGATTCCTGCTCAGAGCACATGCCTGGGTTGTGGTTCAGCCCCCATTTGGGGTGTCTACAAGAGGCAACCAGTTGATGTTTCTCACATCAGTATTTTTCTCCCTCTCTCTTCCTCCCTTCCCCTCTCTCTCAAAAATACATTAAAAATGTATATGAAGAACAAAGATCCAATAATAACTGAAAAACTGAAGAAGAAATATAAGCTGGAGGAGAGGGAAGAGGAAGACAACTTGCCCCACCAGATATCAAGACCTTCTATAAATCATAGTAATTAAGACAGTTCAATGTCATTACAAGGATAGAAAATGGACTAAATAGAGGACCTAGAAATAGTCTGCATATTTGAACACTTGATTTGTGACAAAAATGGGCCTTGCAGATCACTGGGGAAATAGTGTCGGGACAATTGGTTCTCCATATGGGAAAAAAGAAAACAAATCCCTACCTCATGCCATACAAAAAATCGGTTTTAAAGGCACAATGATAAAATGTATCTTGAAGAAAATGTAGGAACTCTGTGACCTTAGGAGTGAAGAATATCTTAAACAAGATACAAAAGGCACTAAGCACACAAGAAAGATTGATAAATTTAGCTATATTAAAAATTAAGAATGTCTCTAAAATACTTCATGTAGACCTTGAGGAGATCATAGAATGAGAGAACATATTGCAGCAGCACCTATAACTACCCTGAGTAATTCAAGAACTCCTACAGATCAATAAGAAATAAAAAAGATAACTTCACTGGAAACTAGGCAGTAGAAACAAAACAGGCATTTCACGGAAGAGGAAACATGAATGGCCAATAAACAAACATAAGAAAAGAAGCTCAATCCCAGGAGTAATCAGGAAAACGCAAATCAAAACCAATGAGATACCATTTACCATTTACCCTCATTGGATTGTAAAAATTAAGTCTTATAAACCAAGTGTTGGGAGGGATGTGTTCTTGTCATTGCTGGTAAAATGTTAAACAACCACTTTGGAGAGCACAGTCCTATAATATTGCAGCCATGTAACTTACCAGTCTGTTCTGGGTATTCCTGGAGGACATCTTGCACGTGTTCACCACAAGACACAAAAGGATATTCATAGCAGCACTGCTCAGAGTAGCAAAAACCTGCAAGTAACCCCAATGCCTGGCAACAGAAGAATGGATAAAGTCAATGTAGTACAGTCACACAGAATACTATGCCGATACCTTGAGAAAAACGGACAAATCAGCCCTGGCTGGTGTGGCTCAGTGGATTGAGTGCTGGCCTGCGAACCTAAAGGTTGCTGGTTCAATTCCCACTCAGGGCACATGCCTGGATTGTGAGCCAGGTGCTCAGTAGGGGGTGTGCAAGAGGCACCCACACATTGATGTCTCTCTCCCTCTCTTTCTCTTTCCCTTTGCCTCTAAAAATAAATAAAATCTTAAAAAAAATGGATGAATCTTAGGAGCATAATATTTTAAAATGACAAGTTACAGAAGACTATTTTATAGGACAGACAGCCTATTTCAGCAATGCCATTGCAAAGACTATTTACAGCAATGCCATTTTATAAATCTCCAAAACAAGCAAAGCCAATGAATCTATGATTTAGCCATATTAATGTGATAAAATTTCTTAAAAGCCTATGGGAATGTTAAACACTAAAATCAGGTAAGAGTCATATGTAGGGTAAGAGACAAGGATGAGGCAAGAAAGGGAGAAAAAGTGTTGGGAAACTAGGTTTCCTTGAAGTTGGGAGTGTGGGGCAGGGTCGTGGCTGTTGTTCTGTTTCTTAACTCACTGGTAGATATTCTTTTGTGTGTAAAAGGTATAACCTTAACTTACAGAAATATAACTTCATTTTTTAAAAAACGTGTTTTTTCCCCTCCTTCTCACTCAGCCCCTTCCCCCACTTCCCTCCCACAGAGGTTTCTTAAATTGTGAAACATGCACACAATGGAATGTAACACAGCTATTAAAAGAGAATAGAGCGGCTCCATGTGTTCTGAAATGGACTGATCACTGGTCATGTTGTTAAAAGAAAAAGTATGTGTGGAATGCTGCAATTTACATGAAAACACTGGTACACACACATGTCTATATATATGTATGTGTGTGTCAGCTGTCTCAGTGAGGTTACTAAGAAACTGGCTCTCATAAGTTCTTGACTCTGGAAGTGACTAATGGAAGTTGTATTTTTAAAAGATTGATCCAGCCATGTGTAGGAAATGAGGTGGCGGCAGTGTTGGGGTGGGGTGCAAGGGAGGGGTGCTCAGTAACAAAATCAGGGACAACAGGGAGACCAGCTGGAAACCATCACCAGGATGTGGCCATGAGGGAGCCGGGCTGGACATGGGTGATGGAGGAGCATAAGGGAGGGAAGTATCTATTTTCTGTACTTACTGTAGCCAATATCCAGTAGTCTTAAAAATTCATGTAAAACTACATTTTTAATCTACAAAATGCAATGGATTTTATTAACTTATTTTATGGCCTGTTAAATTCAAGGTGTGGTCACAAATGTTGCAACACAGACGGTCTTCGGAAGGTTTTGTGGAATGTCCTTTACATTCAGACCACGAAGGGAGAAAAACTGTACAAGATCAGAAATTCTTCCTGATTGACTCTATATAAACTAATTTTTGACCTTTCACCCTGAGAAGGACTTTATTGATATCTTTGGTGGGATTATAAAACATTTGCCTACAGATGTGTCCTATGTAGCAATGCAAAAAATACCCTACTAACTGGATATTCTAAGAAAAAGTACTTTTTAAATCAGAAAATAAATATTATAGGACTTATTCTCTTGACACCTACAATTAAATTTAATGAAAAGGTTAAAAACTTTCCTTTCATCAATGAATTATGGTATGAAGTTTTGCAGATGTATAGTATTGTATCCACAGTTATGAATTGTTCATTTTTCTTACATTGTTCCATCAATTATTGACATGACCATTTTTTTTACTAATTTGTAGTAGAATCTGCTGGCAGTCTAAAATAAAACAGTTCTATCCACCTTTTCTTCCCCACTCCCACCCTCACCACCCCAGCCGGGCCTTCTTTCTTCTGCTCTTCCTGCCATCATTACTCTCTTGCTGTTGCTCTTTTTGCCCAAATGAGGCCGGGAGCTAGTCATGTCCAGACCTATCGATTGCAGTGCTGTGTGTGTGACCGTCTGATGCCCTGTCTTCCTGAACCCGGAATGGAGTCACCACGCTCACCCATACAAATCAGTTACACCCTGTTCAGTACCAGAGTCTTTGCACATCTGTTGTCCTTTACGTCATTTATGGGACTCAGAAGAGATCCACTTGACTTTTTTCATCTCATATCACAGGGATTTTCTAAAACTTGTGTTATTTCCTGTGACCCAGAGATTGTTTCATTTTCCTGCAAGAGGAGGAAAAGAGGGATCTAAATGCTTCCTGTGGTTGCATAAAGTTTATTTTAGGAACTAAACTCTGTACTCTTTTTTTCCTCCTTATTTTCCTTGCTGAAGAATTTGTAGGGTGATGTTTACTCCTTTGCACCAAGGAAATGTTTCTTTTACTGATTAGAAAGTTTTAAAATAAATATTCTGTGACCCTGTAGTTCACATTCCAGGCATCGTGTGTTTGCGGAGAGAAACAACGTTGCTCTGAACCTCTCTCCTTCCTCTTTAATCAGTGTTCAGACTGTTGCTTGAAATAATTGGCATTATTCAGTATCCCTCTACACTCACCTGCTTTGTGAATAGTGTATATAATATCATCAATGAATAAAAATATCAAAACCTTTTATTAGTTTATGTCATTTCACAGTGAGGAGAGAGTCTTTACTGTCTTGAATGAGCAAGTAATTTTCTGTTGAATCGGGGATTTCTTATCATTTTTAGGGAGGAATTTTCATATAAACAAGCTTTTTGTATCTATCTAAGGCTCCAATTAATTGCATTTTACAACAATTATCAAAAATAAACATTCATAGTAACTACTTCCTATTATAAAGACTAGAACACAGGAGCTATTTTGTCAACTAGCTTTTTTTAATAAAATGAAGTATTCTAAGTATAGAAAAATATGCCACCCAGGCATTTAGACTGAACCTGTAACAATCCACTTTTATTTCTGAATGATGGCTTTATCGCCAGGCTTTTTAGAATGCTTTAGTGTCCTGAGCTTTAGAAACAAGTATGTATGCAACTTGTACATTTTCTAAGAGCATACTTTCCAAATGCAGAATAGCTGCTGCTACTTCAGTTTTGGTACTTTATACCTCTGTTAATAAAAATTGTTGTTGCAAAGTAGTTTTTTAAACAATTTGTAGCAACCCTAATATTATTAATTTAATCAATAAATGACAGACTTATCCAGTCCCTTGTGAATAAGAACACTGGTCATCGTCTCCAAAACTGGCTTGAGGGAAGGGCTGATCTTCTGGTGAGATGAGAGACCAAACTGTGGCAATAATTTTCTTTTGTGTAGTCAATTTATCTGTGCTGGAAAGTACCTTACCAACATGAATTTCTTTCCTCATATATTTTTGCATATTGGTAAGCCTAAGGCACGTATTTTTTCAGGTGGATGAAACAGGTTTGGAAGTTTCAATAAATTTGCCCAGGCAAGACAGTCAAAGGAAAATACAGTCATCCCTGGATATCCTTGCAGGACTGGTTCTAGGATCCCTGCAGACAGCAAAGTCCATGGATGCTCGAGTTCCTCAGGTAAAAGGGCTCAGAACAATACACACAGTGGGCCCTCTGCATCCATGGATTCCTGACTGCAGATCAAAAACAGTATTTTCCGTCTTCAGTTGAAGATGCATTGGAGGTTGAATCCTCAGATGCATCATCTGCAGCTATGGAGGGCCAGTGGCACACCCAAAGAAACTCAAGAATCATGTTAAGCTTTTATCAGCTGGTGCAGTCCACAGTATTAAGTGGATATTAACTGATGTTGTTAAGATTCTATTCAGATTTCTCTACCTTATCCATCATAATTTCCTTGCTTTACTCTCTGGAGTACTAGATATGAATTTGAAGGGAAATTTGAATCAAATAACTATACCAGATAAATTAGAATAAATATAAATGGCATTCTTATTGAATTAAGTATTAATCAAAAGTGTAATTTTAACTCATTTCTTTTATTCATTTACTATTACCCTATTCTGAAAGATTTGTTTTATAGCTTTAAAGAAATATTTGCTTTCTCCCAACTCCATTGCTCTGTGTGTTTTGTTTTGTTTTTCAATAATGATTGGAGGAAGCAGTCAAGAGAAAATGGCATCTGGAGGAATAAGGAGTTGCCCTGTCATGGAGGGTAGCAGAGAGGAAGTGTGGAGTGCTTCAAGTGATTACATTTGCTGGGCCATCTGGTCATCAGGCAAGGGCTGTGTTTTCAATTTCACAGGGAATGAGGGCAAGTTTATTAAGGAAGGAGAACATTTAATGTAAGGAAGAAAGAAACCATACTTTATTTCTACCACTGAGCCTCAGCTTGCTTAGTTATAAAACAGAAGGGTCACCAGTGAAGACTGACCATCGGTATGACTGTGTGATGATGTCGCTGTCTGCATTACTGGGGGACAACTTGGAGACAACAATTTGGAGAGATGAGCAAGCATGCAAAGGTAGCCACTTGGAATGTAGTTACTCCGGTCCCCTAAAGTGTCTTCCAACCTCCACACACTCAGTGGAGGGAAGAAAGTGAGCCAAAAGGGTGAATTTTTCCCAGGCAAGGAAGGAAATCAGAGCTCCTGGTTCCCTAAAGTTCACTGCCAGAGCCTCTGATCCAGCGGTCATTTGGAAAGCCATGAGTCCAATAAAATTGATTACCATCCATCCACTCTTCTAATTATTGAACTACACCATGCTTTAAAAGTTAAAGCCAAGCTCATGTTTTATTTACCACTTTTTACAATAAAGTTCAAGGAGGCTGTAGGAGGGGAAATCAAGAATGGGAAAAGAAATCAATGCAAAAAGATCACATCTGCACTCAGCATTAAAATTGGTATACAGAGAGAAAGAGAGAGAGAGCTTGAAGGGGAGTCCACCTGTTGCCCCTGCAGTGGGCTCATCATCATCTTTGCAAATAATTAGTACAGTTCTCTGATGAAACCTGAACGAAACACAGAATTCTGAAATTCTGGGCTGTGATTTACATTGAGTGGCCTAAAACTTTTATAGGATTTGTAGAACCTGCAGTTTCACAGGAAAGTGCAGTTTGTTTCAATCAAGGGACAGCTAATCATGGCGTATGGGAAGAAATTTTCCTCACCCTCTAAGAGACTGTTGGCCAGATGGTCTTTGGTTTATTAGGAGCGCTTGTCCAGGTGAGAATTCTTTTCCGTTTCATTTGAAGTTGCCAGTATGGAGAGAGGGGTAGGGCTAGAAGTGGATTGTCCTTCCAAGAAGGGCAAGAAGAATGGAATGTGCAAAGGCTTGAAGGCCAAGAGTTTAGTCAGCTTCCTGACTACAGACAAAAAGTCAGGGAGGGTGAAGCTGGACTGCGCTGGAGCTGAGCAGAGAAGAGATGAGCTGGGAAGGTATGAAGGGCCAGGTCATGAAGGGCTTACTGCCAGAGAAGGAGCCGGGCCTTCCTGCAGGCGGTGAGAAGCCATTGGAACATGTTCGCAGGCAGCCCTCCCTGCCTGACATCCTGGCTGGCAGCCTCCTCTCTGCTCCAAGCCCCACATTCGGGCTGCGCGTGCTGCTGCAGTGTGCATGGGACAGCGCAACCAGTGTCTGAGCCTCAAAGCCCTTCTCAGTTTCCACTTTCTCAGCCTCCACTCCTCTGAAGTTGTTCTCATCCACATTTACTGTGCATCTGAAGTCTGAAGTTCTTCTAACTCTGAATGCAGCACTTTACTATCTTTCCTGTTTTTGCATTCTACTGCCCTCACTGAACTTGCTTCTCAGGACTTCTGATGTCTTGGTGCCCCTTCACCTAGCTCTTGCCCTCTTTCCAGACATACCTGGTCTGTGTCTGTGTGTGTAAAGGGAGAGGGGGTGGAGAAACAGAGGGATGAAGGGAGAGGTTTTTAAGGAATTGGCTCACACAATTATGGAGGCTGAAGGCTGACAAGTCTAAAGTCTGCAGGGTGGGCAGGCTGTGGCTCAGATCGAAAGGTTGGCCTTTGGCAGAAGTCCTTCCTGTGAGAGAAGGTCAGTCTTTTGTTCCATTCAGACCTGCAACTGATTGTATGAGCACACTTCTGTTTGGAGGGCAATCTGCTTTACTCAAGAGTCCACTGATTTAAATGTTAATCTCATCACAAACACCCTTACAGAAATATCCAAAATAATGTTTGACCAAGTATCTGGGCACCACAGCCCAGCCAAGTTGAAATATGAAATAAACTATGACACTTTCTTGACTAACTTGGTTGTACACAGTGAATGGTTTCACTTGCTTCTCCCTCACTGTCTTATCTTGTTGTATGACCACTATACCTGCTTTGTTCATGCCTAAGTCTGTATCACGCCTACAGTCTGTTTTCTCTCCTCCTGAAACTGCTCAGCAACACTGAAGAAAACCACACACTCAAGTGGAGACAAAATGTGTGGTCTCCGGCCTCAGCAGGGTCCTCAAGGCTGCTGGGCACTGCTCGTGTCGGTGGTGACCTCCCCCTCCATTCCCACACAGGCTATTGCAGACCTCCTCAGTTCTGTGCAGTCCCTTCATCCCAGTTCTCTCTCTGCAGATAACTTACCTCTTAGTACATAATGAAAATCAGGAGTTTCAACCATGAACCACCTCGACTTGCTGCTTTTCCTTCCTGATTGAGCTATTTGTTTTTTTTTTAATTGAATTTAATGGGGCAACATTGGTTAATAAAATTATAAGTTTCAGGTGTACAATTCTAAATACATCATCTGTATATTGTATTGTTTGTTCTCCATCCCAAGTCAAGTCTTCCATCACCCTTTATCCTCCTATCATCTTTTCCACATCTCCCCCTGACCCCCCTTCCCTCTGGTCATCACCATACTGGTATCCGTTTCTGTGAGGTGGTTTTTCTTTCTTTCTTTCTTTCTTTCTTTCTTTTTTTTTTTTTTTTTGCTTAATCCCTTCACCTTTCTCACCCAGCCCCACAACTCCCCTCCCTTTGACAGCTGTCAGTCCGTTCTCTATCTATGAGTGTTTCTATTTAGTTTGTCAGTTTATTTTGTTTGTTAGATTTCACATGTGAGTGAAATCATATGGTACTTCTCCTTCTCTGACTGGCTTATTTCACTTGGCATAATGTTCCCCAGGTCCATCTACATTGTCCCAAAGGGTAAGATTTCCTTCTTTTTCATGGCCAACTAGTATTGCATTGTGTAAATGTACCAAAGCTTTTTTATCCGCTCATCTACCGATGGACACTTGGGTTGCTTCTATAGCTTGGCTGTTGTAAATAATGCTGCAATGAACACAGGGTGCTTATATTCTTTCGATTTACTGTTTCAGGTTTCTTTGGATATTTTCCCAGAAGTGGAATCACTGGGTCATAAGGCAGTTTCATTTTTAATTTTTTGAGGAACCTCTATACTGTTTTTCATAGTGGCTGCACCAGTCTGCATTCCCACCAACAATGCACAAATGTTTCCTCTTCTCTACATCCTCACCAAGGCTTGTTGTTTGTTGACTTATTCACTGTGGTTTTAACTTGCATTTCTCTGATGATTAGTGATTTTAAGCATTTTTTCATATGTCAACTGGCCATCTGTATGTCCTCTTTGGAGAAGTGTCTATTCATGTCCTTTGCCCATTTTTAATTGGATTACTTGGTTTTTTGGTGTTGAGTGTTATAAGTTCTTTATAAATTTTGGATATTTACCCCTTATCAGATGTGTCATTGGCGAATATGCTCTCCCATTCAGTGGGTTGTCTTTCCATTTTATTGATGGTCTCCTCTGCTGTGCAAAAACTTTTCAGTTTGATGTAGTCCCATGTATTTGTTTTGTTTGCTTGTTTCTCTTGCCTGATGAGATACATCAGAAAAAAATATTGCTGAGAGAAATGTCTGAGATTTTACTGTCTATGCTTTCTTCTAGGATTTTTATGGTTTCAAGTTGAACATGTAAGTCTTTAATCCATTTTGAGTTTATTCTTGTACAGTGTAAGAAGGTGGTCTAGTTTTATTTTTTGCACATACCTGTCCCATTTTTCCAACACCATTTATTGAATAGACTGTCTTTACCCTATTGTATGTTTTTGCCTCTTTTGTCAAATATTAATGGACTATAAAGGCATGGGTTCATTTCTGGACACTCTATTCTGTTTCATTGATTTATGTGTCTGTTTTTATGCCAGTACCATGCTGTTATGATTACTGTGGCCTTGTAGCCACAGTAATCACAGTTTGATATCAGGTAGCATGATTCCTCCAACTTTGTTCTTCTTTCTCAAGATTGTTGTTGCTATTCATGGTTCTACATACATTTTTGGAATGTTTGTTCTAGTTCTGTGGAATATGTTATTGGAATCTTGATAGGAATTGCATTGAATCTACAGATTGCTTTGGGTAGTATGGACATTTTAATGATGTTACTTCTTCCCATCCATGAACACAGTACATGCTTCCACTTGTTTGTCTGAAGCATTTGAATCATCTTGGCTTGCTGACGTAAGAGAACATTAGGAGCAGATAAAGAGCCCAACAGGCCTTTATACTTTTTCTTCAGAATTCATTCAGAGCTACTCTACCTCTTTTCAGATTTAACTTTCCTGGTGCCTTGATCTCTTACCCCATTTTTCCATGCTCTGCTTCTCACTTTCCACCTTGTCTCTAACCAGTGACTCAATTTGAACTCAACATTATGGCTTTGGCCTTCACACTCTTCAAGGTCACATATTCTTGTGGCTGCTCTACTCAGGGTAGAAGGGGGTGGCATGGCCGGAGATGCTTATATTCAATTCCTGTACCTGCTGCTCAGCTAGATAACATGCTGTTTAGAACTGCAGAGTCCTAGAGACTTTGGGGACTCCACACCTAACATGACGCCCTATAGTTTTTACTCCTGGTCTTTCAGCAGTCAGCCAATGCCCATAGCAATTACAAATCTCCAAGGGAACTGCCTGACATCCTCTGGTATACCAGAGTACCAAGAATTTGTACACAAATATTTCAGTAAGTTCTGGACTCTGTGGAATAGGATATGCAGTTTGAATTTCCTCTAGACACATGTTCCAGACCAGAAATGATTTGCCTACTCTTTGAAGGACAGAGGTCATTACGACCTGCCTCCTGACTTCACATGCCCCACTCCCCGCATTGTAGTCCGTTCCATCTTTCAGCTTGCCTCACTGACTAAATGTCCACTCTCAACTCCTACATCTGACTCAACAACTCAGGATGGTGAACCCAGCTAGGATTTAGAAATGGCAGGACATGATGTCTGGGTATGGTTGGGCAGATAGTACCAGTCATGGAGAGGTGGCAATAGGAAGAGAAGCAGGGGGTTGTGGAAGGGAGATGGTAAGTGTTTTGGCCATGTTAGCGTCAGGTGCCTGTGGAATGTGTATAAGCACTGTGACCTCTTTACTAGGCCTCGATCACACAGCCTGACATATTCCCTTCCTTCTAGGCCACGTGATTGGCTCTTCATTTCATAGGTCACTAGAGCAAAAGGAACAGTGCTGATCACCTAATCGCAGTCATTTAAACAAGAGGGGATTTATTACGGGTGACTGAAAAGGCCCTTGTTAAAGTAGGCATGCCTCACACACACCAGAGATAGGCCCCAGCTTATGGCAGCACCAACACTCTTTCTGTCTCTGGACTGTCATCTGCTGACATCTTTGCCTAACTGTTGATGTCTGAAGTTCATCCCAAGAAAAGAGACTCAGACATTGCTGAGCTAATAGTGAGCGGACTACACTGCTAAAGTTCCCAATCGCCAGTTTTATTGTTTAGTTAAGAGTATAACTTCTACAGAACTATTTAATACGGTTCCTCAAAAAGACCCCTGTTTATTCATCAGTTAATCTAAGCATGTAATATAATTGCTCTTTCAAATGCAAGCCAGCTCTTAACTGCAGCGCAGGCATCTGGGAGGGTCTGCAATTGTCAGCTATCATTGACAACATTGGGCAGCAACGAGCAGGCATGGGAGAAAATGTTTGCTAAGGAACCCTCCTCCCCGAGTCTATCTCTACACTGAGAACCTGGCTCATTTTCCACACAAAGCCCCACTCTTAAAAGGCTGTTTTGTGAATTCATAATGGCAGATGCCAAGTGCAGGTGTGTGTCCATATGCACAGGCACACACGCTTGAATGCTGGACCTTTGAGACTAACCGCGCAGACCTCTGTTCTGTCAGAGTGACCATGTCAGGAAGGCAGCTCTGTGTCCAGCCTGAAGCTCAGGAAGAAGTGTAGGCTGCAGGTGGAGCTTTCAGAGTCATTGTATGTCGGTAGAGATTGAAGCATTTTGTTCTTTCTTAGGTACCTTTTGCATCCTTCAGCTCCCAGATTTCCTAATTTCAGTATCAGAAATTATTTTCTCCTTTACTGCACAAAGATTCAGTAGGTATGTGACTCTTTAAGGGTTTTGCGATATTTTTCCCATTATCTCACAGTTGTGAGCATCACTGCTATTGGGTATATATAACCTTTCAGTGGAAAAAATAGGACATTTTGAAAAAAAATTTAAAAGATTTTATTTATTTTTAGACAGAGGGGAAGGGAGGGAGAAAGAAAGGGAGAGAAACATCAGTGTGTGGTCATCTCTCATGTGGCCCCTACTGGGGACCTGGCCTGCAAGCCAGGCATGTGACCTGACTGGGAATGGAACTGGCAACTCTTTGGTTCACAGGCCGGCGCTCAATCCACTGAGCCACACTAGCCAGGGTGGACACTTTGAAATTTTAAAAGAGGAACATTTTAAAAGTCCTTTCATTAATTTCAGAAATATTAAAGGGTGAAGAGAAGTCCTCTAAATGTCTTACAAGAATGAAATCCTTGAAGAATTTGCAATCATCAAAAAATAGTCAACAGAATGCATAGAAAAATGGACATATCAATTGTCCTAGTTTTAAAATTCTAAAGTACATCTAAAGGTGACAGAATTACAGAGAACTAAGTGAATGAACAAATGAGTGAGTCATTAAGTTCTCCTTGAGACTAAGTTAAGCTCTTTGGGAGTTCCTTATCTTCCTCAGCCTACTTAACAAGTTAATGGATGGTGTTCCTTTAGTGCCTGCGGGTCTCCCATTACTCCTAAACCAAAAGTTAAAAATGATAGGTCCAATATCCCTATTAATTCCATTAGTTAACTCTGCATTAGTTTTATCAAGTGCCACCAAGGAATCGCTCTCAAGTCACCCAGTTTTCTTTTTTTTTTCTCTAAGGTACAGAACTGCCCCAGATAATGTATGCCTCTCATTCATTCTTGGTGTCATATCTCCTGGAGAGATGGTTGTCCCTGGGCCAGGGGACCAAATTTTCCAGGTTGGTGGCAATACATCTTAAACTGATGAAACCAAATATGTTTTGCTGAGAATATTGATAAAATCATTCATTTTTACTGAAAGCTATTTACATTGATAGATGGTTAAATATAAGAGACAAAATAAATATGGATGATCCCGGTATTACAGCCTCTGACACTTTTTTATTAGTTTAATATTTTTCTATAGTCTGTAGGTGTGGATGGGTGCCAAACTGCATTTAATTTTTCGATGCCTCCCGGAATTGCAGTGCTTGGTTTTATGTACTAATTCTTCAAGAAAAAGATGTTTCTATATGAAAATGTGGTGCTTCTACTTGATGATATGCCTACTGCTTTCTAAATATAATAAGCTTCAATTAATAAGGCTAGTTTAATGAGATATGCAGGTTAACTGAATTATAGAATATTGAATCTTCCTAAAACAGATTTTTATAATTCCCTTCCTTAATAAATTATATCCAGTATACTTATCTTTTGAATAATCTGGATTTTATCATGCTTTAGGATATAAACAATCATATATGCTTCTACTACAATATGTATGCATATATACTGGGAGAAGGTAATTTCCCTCTTTTTTTCCCAGGACCTAGCCTCAGAGTCACATTTAAACAACAACTAAAATCATTTCTGTCTGTTTGTTTTCTTTCAGTTGCCGTTTTAACCCAAGGGCTAACTGAGTACTGCCTCAAATTCAATTTAATTGGGAATTTAGTTATTTGAGGTTTTAAAATCACCGTTAATCCTTTTTTCCAATTTCAATCGGAAGTCATACATTTTAATAGATGTGTTTAAGTTGCTGACTAAGCCAAGCAAATGAATGTCCCCTGCATTTCAGAGAGCAAGCATTTAAAAACAAAATCCTACATTACCATAGATGTGGATTTATCTGCTGGTCAAATGCTGTAATCATCTCTAGCCTTTCTTCTAACTCTTCCTTCATTATTCAGCCAATGAATATTTATCAAATGTCTACAATCTGTCAAACAGGGTGTGAGATGCTAGAGAACACATCGATGACAAACCGCAATCTTTTCTTTAAGGTACTTATAATGTTACCACAGGAATGTCTGCACAATGCCACCAAAAGGCAAACTCTAGAGGCAGAGGCTGGTGAGAAAGGAAAAAGGTTTTTATTTGAATGCTGAACAATCTAGGAGAATGGGGGGCTCCCCTTCTCAAAGCTCATCTCCCCTGAGAAACCCAGACACAAAATCCAGCTGTCTTCAGCAAGACCAAAACCAAAAGCAGTGCCCAGAACTCCTGTTCCATTTAAAGTACAGCCCTTTGCAGCCTGAGGTGGCTAAGTGGTCATCCAGGTAGCTTAGCTTGTTTCCAGCTTCTTCACGCTCCTTCCTGAAAGCTGTGTGGAGCCATTCTAGGGCCACAAGGTCCCATGCTCCTGGCACCAGTGAGTACTCCACCAGGTCAGCAAGAGAGAGAGACTCCCTCCTGGAGCCCATATACCATGTGACTGCTAAGGTCATGTGGCCCAAGAAGAGGACAGGCCAGTGCACCTTCTGAGTGCAGGTCCCTAGCAGCGAGCTGCAAGCTAAGAGAGAGCGTTCATTGTTTTTCTGGGTTTATGTTAGTTTCAGGTATGGGATAAACTGGGTGCTTTCTCAGAATGACCAATTAACTTCCTAAACTTTCATGCACTTTGGGTGGGGCCACCTCCCAACCAATCCCTTTTCCTCCTGGTTAGACTGACAGGCCTCTGGTCCAGCACTTCCCCTGACACCATTTTAACTTCGACTGTGCATGTGCCTGCCTTTCCCTGGTCCCACCACCAACCTGGTATTGGAAGAGGGTAGGAGGGCTTTTCCCCTCTTATCCAAGATCTTGCTAGCCTTCTGTGTGCTCAGCGTAAGAATTTCCTCTGCCATTTTCTTGCCCAGGGCTGGGGGAGCACACACTTGATTCACCATGGAAGTGCTTTAAAACTCAATGTCCTTGCCATGGCCCCAGGCAGTTCATGAAGGTGTTATCTGGCTGCATGCCACACCCTCAGTGCCCCGAGGAGCACAGCTCGGTGCAGAAGTGGCTCAGTGCAGAAGTGGCTCCCAGATTTCAACCCCACAGCCTACTTCCATTTCCTCTGGCAGCCCCTCCTGACCCCTGCCCCAGCCTGCGCCCGCAGTTCAGACAGACTGTCAGCATCAATAAGGCCAGTGGAGCATCAGACAGGGATTCTCTCTTCAGCATCACTGGCTGGTAGAATCAAAGCTAGATTGCAAGTTCATTGTTCTCATCAATAAAAAAGCAAAAATTTAGCAGCCTTCCTGAAAAATTCTAGCTCTCTGCCTGTGAAAGTTTATAAGAGTCTTCAACAGATGATGGTATTAGATTAGTGGGTTTCAAACTCTCGCATTCCTGAAATTACTGAAAGTTTTGTTTAAACACACATTGATGGGCCCTACACTGGAGGTTCTAACTCTTCAGTAACTGTGGGGTTGGAGACCGGAGAGGAGGCACCGTCTCTAAGAAGTCCCAGGTGATGCAGAGCTGCTGGGTTGGGTAATACACTTTGAGAAGCACTGGTCTAAAGTATTTTGTTTCTTAATAACCCTCCTTTTGGTGACGATGATGATGTTAATAATGATGATGAGAACAGCTCATACCTGGTGAGCTCTTGTGGATATCTTGCCATTGCAGCTGTCATTACATTCAATCTTCACAACAACCCAATGAAATAGTATGATTACTATCTTCATTCTGCAGGTGAGGAAATAAACATTTGGAGATGTTAATTAATTTGTGTAATGTCACAGAGTTAGTAAGTGACAAAGGCCAGGATGTGAACTTCACTCTTTCTGACACGTCTGTGTTCCACGCACCGTGCTCTCCTGCTTCCCTGGACTGTGATGGAGCAGTGCAGTCATGGTTTCCTTGGGAGAGGCCAAGACATCTGTTGAAGCTGTCTCCACGTGCACCTGTCCCTAGGATTCTGAGTAGATGGCACATTGGGCTGTCATGGGAAGGGTCAGCAGAACTTCCTAGTAATCTACTCTAGCGGCTAACAGGCTTTTTGTGATGGAAAACTTACTTTGTAATTGTGTAAATGTTTCCATTTTACAGATTTTTAAAAGCCATTAAGTCATCAAGAATTAGATAACTGTAGCGCAGTACACCAGGTAGAATAGGCCACAGCTCTAGATCAGTGATTTTCAACCAGTGTGCTGCAAGAATTTTTAAAATATGCGATACCTAGGATAGCAAAAGAACAATCTCTTAAATTAGCCAAGGAGGCCTTCAACTTTGGAACTCCCTGGATGTGAATCTGGTCACCAGAAAGATACTAATTTCTGACCATGACTCAAGGCTCCTGCTACCTTTGCATTCTAATATTTTCCTTATCTAATTCCCCACTACCTTCTGTTGCCATTACTTATAGATATATAATTCAAGGCACAAATGCCAGCCTCTTATATAATTTAAAATTTTCTAGTAGCCATGTTTTCAAGAGTAAATAAAACACAGATGATATTAATTTTAATACTCTATTTTATTTAACCCAAAATATTATAATTTTTTAAAAATGCAATACCTGACTATTCAGTCACGGGCACTGACCTCTTTTCCCTTAAATGTCAAATGAAAAAATGACCACAGGCCACACAACAATAGCCATCTGGTGTGAATGAGTCAAAATTATACTTTTTTTGTCAGATTGGCAAAAAATATATTTTTCATGTGCTGCAGAATTTTAGTAATTAGTTTGTGTGTGCCATGAGTTGAAAAAGGTTGAAAATCACTGCTCTAGATGAAACAGGATTTGACAGTAAAGAACAAGATCTTCTGCTTTTCCCAGAAGGTCATATACCTCCTTTCCAATCCCCTCTGCTTACAAGTGTTTTTCAAAAGGTGCCTACAAAATTAGTTTGAGCTTTCCTGACCTAAGTTAAAGTACTTTTTACATATCTCCTGACATAAAAATAGTAATTATCCAGTATTAATTGACAGTTCTCTCAGGAGAACCCATTGATCTTCCCGACAGGGTGAGGAAAATCAGAGTGTGCTGTGGTCCCTCAGCACCCTGCAAAGGGCCATCCGGCTCCCCACTTAGACGACACTGTCTGCTGGGGAATCATTCCCACTCCTGACCAGCACCAGGCTCTTCTCCCACCCACAGAGGCTTAGGAGCCATTTCAGGTGGGCAGTTATTATAGTAATATAACATGAAGCTTAAATACAGAAACAATACAAAACAAGTATATGACTTAATGAGTTATTCTGAGTTGAACGTTCTTGAAATCACCATCAAGTCAAGAAACAGAACTTTCCCATCTACTGTGATGGTTAATTTTTGTTTCAGCTCAACCTAGCTAAAGGATTCCCAGGTACCTAGTAAAATATTATTTCTGGGAGCATCTGTGAGGTGCTCTGGAAGAGACAGCATGTGAATTAGTAGACTGAGGAAAGATCACCCTGACCAAGGCAGGTGAGCACCATTCAATCCCTTCAGAAACTGAATAGAACAAAATGGCAGAGGAAGGGCAAAGCTCTCTGTTTGAGCTAAGACGGCTATCTTTTCCTGCCCTCTTTCATCAGTGCTCCTGTTTCTCAGGCTTTTGGACTCACACCAGGACTTACATCATCAGTCCCCGCCCATCCCCAGGCCTTTGGGCTTAGACTGGATTACACCACTGGCTTTCCTGGTCCTCCGCATTGCAGATGGCAGGTCATGGGACTTCTAACCCTCCACAATCACATAAGCCAATGTGTATAATACATGTCCTCTTATATAATCTGATCATATCCTTGTGGTTCTTTTTTTCTGGAGAACCCTGACTACTATACACATCCAGAAATAGCACCTTCCCCACAAACATCACCGTATCCTGACTTCACAATAATCACTTTGCTGCATTTTTATGGTGTTATCCTGCACTATAGTTTAGTCTTGCTCATATTAAAAATTTGATGTGCATTTACATTTCTTTTAACTTACAGATTCCCTCTCCATCCTTTTTTTTTCCCTTAAAATTTATGTGGAAGAATCCAAACCATTTAACATTTAGCTCCCAAAATCTAGATTTTGCCGATTGCTGTCTCTTGACACAATACAACACATTCCCCTGTCCTCAATATTTTCAGAAAATTGGCAACTGGATACAGACACTGAATCAGATTCTTGTTTACTCCCTTTGGCAGAATTCTAGGTGGTATTTGGCAAGATCATAGGAGGCACATGATATCTGCCTGTTTCTCTTTTTTATGATAGGAACAGCTTTGAAGCTTAAAGTCTACATCTTTTCATTCACTAGAGTTGCAAAATGATACTATTCTAATTCCATCATTTCTTTTCTTGTTTATTAGTTGGAATAAATTTGTAAAGATACTTCATTTACTGTTTACCAGTCAGTGGTATAATTCATGTAGGGAAAGAAGGATAAATGTTTGATTCCTTCCCTTTATTTACTAATTCTCATGAATTACTTCTGTGTCATACTTCAAAGGTAACCAATTTCTTTTTTTAAAAAATCATTTGAGAACTCATGAATTTAAACATATTTATAGGTTTCAATATATTGTGTTTATTGCCATTACTAAAACTCAAATTATCACATCTTTGGTCATTGGAAGCCTCTTTAAGGGGCTCCTAAGTCCATTGGACATGACCCAAGCAGTCTTTGGCAGTGTCCTTGCTTTCTGGTATGACAAGATAATCCAGGTTTATCTTGTATATTGTTCCTGCCACTCCTGGAATCTACCACTTCTCTAATAAGCTCTAGGTTCTTTTAGTGAGAAACTGTCTTAAAACTCTATTTGTTGGTAGGATGCTCACTGCTACTGTATCAGTCTTCGTTTCTAGGCCTTTTCAGTGGACAGATCTAGGAAAGACACATGTGGACAGACACAGACCTATACACCTGCATATATTTTACATCTGCTCTTTCCCAATTCTTCCCCTAAGTTCCTTGAGCACCTTTATAACCATTGTTTCCAACTCTGTATCTGGTAGATTGCTTGCCTCCATTTTCTTTAGTTCTTCTTCTGAAGTGTTCTCTTATCCTTTCATTGGGACTTGTTTCTTAGTCTTCCCATTTTGGCTGCCTCTCTGTATTTGTTTATTGTATTAGATAGCTCTGCTCTGTCTCCCAGTCTCTGTACCGTGGCCTTATGTAGTGGGTGTCCTGTGGGGCTCACTGGTACAATCTTCTTGATCACCTGTGCCAGGTGCTCCAGGGATGTTCCCTGTGAAGGTTATGTGAGCCCTCCCGTTGTAGTTGATTCTTGATTGCTGGTGGCCCATTCATGGGTGGGGTTGACTATGAGGTGGCCCATTCGTGGCTGGCTGGCTGTGAGGACTGACTGGATCACAGCGTATGCGCTGCTGTGTAGGAGTTGACCCCATGAAGGGGAATTTGCCCCAGCAGGCTCTGGTGCCTGCCCAGATCCTCCCTTGCGTACGCCGCTTGTGGAGCTAATTAGGTTGTGCTCTGATGTGGTCTCAGTCTTGCCACTGGGTTTGTTGGTTCTGTAGCCCCTTGGGAGGGATTCCAGTGTAGGTCAGTGTCAGTCACTGCCTGTGACCAGCCCTGGGCTTCCTAGTTGGAGCTACAAAGTGATTCATAATTTGTGGCTGCTTCTGCTGGGCCAGGGTGTGTATGGGAGGGGCCAAATGCACACTAGGGCCGGCTTCCACCAGCACCAATACCAGGGGCAGGTTGGCAAAAGGCCCAAGGCACCCCGAGATCTGCCTTGGCCTGCCAGCTGCCTAATAGGCTCAGTCACTGAAAGAGCCTCTGCTGGTGCGCAGGTTACATGTGGTAGGTTCTCAGTGAGTCATCAGGTCGTGTTCACCAGGTTGATACCAATTCAAACGCAGTATCAGTGCTGGTCTCAGGCTACTCAGCAAAAGTCTCAGGGTACTGCAAGGCCAGCCATCCCCGCCAGGGGCCTGCAGGCCTTTGTGGTGGGGAAGGGTCCAGGAGTCATCAGGGTGGAGCCAGCAGACTTCATCAGTCTAAAAGAGACCAAAATTTGTCCAAGGGTTGTGCACAGGAATGGTTGGGCTGGTGTGTGAGGGAAAGATGGCCCTTGCTCTAGAGCCACACAGCTCAGTTTCTACCACTCCCTGAGTCTGCCCAGACCTCCTTGAGAGCCTTCCAAGAAAGTGCAACATGCGCCCCAGCTGGAAGCAGCCAGCTGACTCCTCTGTAGGGCTACAGCTCAGCAAAGCTGGCCATAGGGAGTTGGGAGGATGGGGCTAGTGCATTTTGGGGGTAGAAGGCAACACTGGTTGGGCATGAGGGGGGAGAAATATTCTTCTCCTTTGAGTCATACAACTCAGCTATTCCCTATTCATCTCTGAGACCCTGAGTCTGCCCAGACCTTCCTAGGACCCCTACAAAGAATTCTGTACTGTGGGCCCAGGTTGGCAGCAGCCAGCAGAGTCTTCCAAGAGTATGAGCTCAGCAGGGTGAGGTCACAGGGAGCCCCGAGGGTGAGGCAAGTGCATTTTCTTAGGCTGATGCTGTGTGGAGGGGAGTGCTTGACACAGGAAGGACAGCATCTGTGTGTGTTGCGAGACTCAGCGTAGGAAACTTGGTGGCTGTTTCTTTAGCCTTCTCCACAAAGCCACACAATCCTCTGATCACCTTCCCTCCACTGGAGCCCAGGGTGAGTGTCTGCAAACGAGATTTTATGCCTTGGCTCTTTAAGAGGGAGCTTCAGTTCGTAGCAGACTCCTGTGTCTCCCTGGCAGATGGAATTCCTGCTAATTTTCACAGCTAGAGATTACATGAGCTCCTCTTCCTGGCTCTGTTGCTCTGGGCTGGGGCATTGGGAGATTGAGACCCCTCAATCCTCAGGGGACGTTTCCAGCTGAGATATCCTTCAGATTCTCACGTGGGTGTGGGGCCAGCCCTTTTTGTGTCTCCGCCCTTCCTACAAGGCTCGATGTGGCTTCTTCTGTAAATCCTTCATTATAAGTCTTCAGTTGGTTATTCAGGTTGATTGCTCTATATTTTAGTTGTAATTCCAGTTTGACCCTGGGAGGAGGGGTCCTCCTATCATTTTCTTAATGTCTTCTAACTTGTTTTGAAGTATTAGGTTGCAGTTTTGTTCCATATTCTGGACATATCTTTCTGGAATGCTTTCTTTGCTTGTGGGATGCTATTCAGTACCTTATTTTATTTTTAATAATAACTTTGCATGGTATGTATCTTGATAGTTTTCTACAGGTCATTTTTAGTGAAATTAGTTTTTCTGAAATTTAGAATGAGGTAGGGGTTCAGTAAAGCATTTCTTACTTTACAGGACCCCCCTTTTGTAGTTTATGTGTCCTGTTCGAATATACAGCAGCTTTCTTGACCACGCTTCTCACCCCACTTTGGTTTGAACTTCTCTTTCCTTTGTCTCTGTTGTCCCTATTCTGCTCAGCTTTGATTGCACTACGGCAGCCTCTCCCCAGTGTCGGCTCATCATGGCAGCTTTGATTTCACAGGGCCCTTCGGTCCCTCTGGCTGCAGGCCCCTGGCACTCACTTCCTAGCGGCAAGGGCGAAATCCCCGGTGTCAGCTGCTCTTCCCACTTTGGTCCTCCCTGTTTTCCAGTGAGACGTGTCAACCCTATTTGTGGTTTTACGTCCGAGGGTCCATTAGTCAGAAACCCTGTTGCTTCCTCTTCTTTCTCCTGCACAGGTGGGCTTCCACCCCAGGTCTTGTGAGGGGTGGTTTGTCTCCATCCATTTATATTTCGGGATTCATGAAATTACCTTGTCATCTAGTTTTGTTATAAATGCTGTCCATTGGTTTTGGGTTTTACTATCTTGTTCTATTTTCATGCGGTGATTTGGAGAGACTAAAAAACTTTGTCAAACTGCCATCTTCCCAGAATCTTTCCCTACCAAGTAAGAGCTCTTTAATAACTCTCCCCCTAGTTTCCTTCTCACTTAGAGCAGGTAGAACTATTTTAGCCTTCCTGGTGAAAACATTTAAGCAATTTTTTTAAATGGAGAACTCTCTTTTCTCTTCAGCTTGCTCAAGCCCTCTTTACCCGCCCTTCCTCTGCCTAGGCAGGTTTTAGCCGGATGGAGGGGAAACAGGGACGCTTAGAGCTTACCAGTGTGACAGATGCTTGGAACATTGTTCTGTCTTGAGGACTAAACCAAAGGTGAGTGGGAGCGGAATGTTTCCGAGATGAAAGCTCTTTCTGTTCCAACTGAAGCTTTGGTGATTCATTCTTAAACAGGAGGAAATCATTTAAAATACAGTTTTTCTGGGGTTGACATTACACTTCCAGCCGGAGGCAGGCACCAACCACTAGGGAAAACAGCACTGTGACCCAAGAAGCATTTTAATGCTTTTATTCACATGGCGAAAATTGGAGAGATCTGGGATTTTAACCCAATTATACAGACTGGTTTTGTGAGTGTAAACATGCAGCAGCCCACCCAAGGTGGCTTTCCTCTTTATTCTCATCTGTGGAGGAAGGCGGCGGTATGACCTAGCCAGCCTGGAAGGCTCGTGCCCTCCCTGGATCAGGGAAGGGTTGGCAACTTGCCAGGCTCTGCAGTTTTTCTGCGCGGGTGCTGGACATCCTTGAAAACCCAAGCACTGTCCTGCTCAGGGCCCTCACGGATGGCCAGGGCTCCTTCTGAGCTTCAGACCTTGCAAAGGCCCCCTTTGATTGGCATTTTTTTTATTAGCTGGGAGCATACAATCAGCCCTTCTGCCGCATGCCAGCGTTCCGTGTTTGGCTGAAGAGTGTCTCTTGGTGACCTTTATTTGCATTGGCCTGCAGAAAATAGTAAGTTTCCTTAGTGAGGGGGAGGTAAAGGGCATACGTGAAGCCTAAGTATTAGCTGTGAGGACTTAAGTATAGGATGTGCAGCCGGCTCTGGCAACCTCAGTTCCGCTGCCCTTTACAGAGGGGACAATTCCTGTATCATTAACTGCCGTGGCCAAGCACCGATGCAGGGCCCTCACAAGTTCAAACATTTTAGAGATCAAACTCCCCGTGTCCTTCAGAGGTCCCTGAAATGGGAGGCCACACCTGGTAACCACAGAAGGGGTAAAACTTGCCTGAAGCGAGAGGTTGCCAACTGGCAGCCTGCAGATCTGCAGAGGAGTTTTGTTTGGACTTCAGAGAGTTAAAATTTTTCTTTAATTCTCTGAATGTTGCCAACATTGAAATATTAGGAGATTTCTTTTTGTTTTTTTAAAGTTAATGTCTAGCTTCTCTGGAGAAATCAGAGACCGGGTAACAACTGGCTGGAGCTGAGTAGCAGCTGCAACTGTGGTAGGGGCCTGTGGGCCCCTCGTCGCCGAGGTGCCTGTCTCCTGTACCAGCGATTCTGCTCTTCCTCTTAGATTATTCCCGTCAGTGTACACACCTTCTGAGAAGTCAACCTTTCCTTGACTCCACTTCCTCTGCCAGCATTCCTTCCCCAATCTTTTCTTCTCTTTGCAGCACAAACTCCTCAAAAGAGCTGCTCACACTCGCCAACTCAGTTCTCTGCTCTTGTCTCTCTGGCACACTCCACAGTCCAGCTCTGGCCCCTCGGGTTCCACCGCCAGGCAATGAGGTCACCCGTGACAGCCCGTCTCCTCTTTCCTCTAGGCTGACCTGTGAGACCCTGTGACACCTGCACTTGGTCCCTCCCTGCGTCCCTCCTATGCTCACCCTCTGCTCATCTGCCCTCCAGGTTCCATGCTCTGAAGCTTGCCTCTTTATAGCCTCTTAGCTAGGAGGTCCTCAGGTCTCTGCCCTTGGTCCTCATTCCTGCTCACTCCTTTCATGATCGCTTTTGGTCACATGGCATTGAAAAGCATCCATGTGCTGAGTCCCAAGTGTGTATTTCATATTTGGGCCTTAGCCTGCACTATAGCCATAAATGTAGCTGCGCACCTGATACCTGCTCTGGACATGTGGTAGACCTCTTGTATCTACACATCCACACTGAACTCCTGGTCCTTCCCTGTTGCCAGCTATTTTCCGTGTGTCTTTCCATGTTCATTGTCCACCTCCCCTCTTGTCTCCTGGCCAGTGTGCCCTGGGAGAGTGACTAGTGTGGCTGTTTCACTCTCTGGCTTCTGGTTGGCTTCTACCAACGCAGATCCCAGTGAGAGATCAGGGAAGAGAGGAGGGTGAGGTCAGGTGTTTATTTCCTGGGCTCCTTCCCTAAAGGGTCACACAGGCTGGCTGCCTCCCTCTATCAAACGTAAGTCAATAGATGAATCTCCATGTGAGGGCGTCCCATTAGGCCCAGGGCTGGTCACTGCCCCACTATTCACTAGACTCAGGGGGTCACTCTATCAGTGTGGTCTCCTCATGACCTGGCCACACCTTTGTAAACTGTCTGTTTATTAAGCCCTCCATGACTTATCCTAATTTGAGTGTGCCATCTGTTTCCTGCTGGGACCCTGCTTGTACTTTCTATTGCTGTCCTTTTTACTTGAAGAGGATGTGACCATCTTTGTGTTAAGACAGTTAAAAAGGCAGATGTCGGTCCATCATTTTTAATGTTACACTTTGATAAAAGCCTTAGGGGAAAGCAGAGCCACACAGTCATTCCAATAAGTATCTATGCCTGGACCTTCACCCAAGAACATAGATAATTTGGGAGTAAACACAAATGAGATAAAAGAGCATTTGCCTTGGATAAAGATGCTGCTGCACACACCAAGCCACTCACAGACTCATGTGGTCCAGTCTGGCTGTGGAAATAAAAAGTTGTGATTCATAGAAGCCTTCCGAGAAGGCTACAAACTGCACTCCAACACATTTTCAGCCATTTGCCAAGAAACATGTAGTAGAGAAATATTACGTCTCCTTAATTTGAAGAGCAGCATTGATTTAGCTGCCAGAGACAGAGGAAACTAGAATCATTATTAATTTATCTACAGACACTGACCCAAGCCATTCAATAAATGGGGTTTAATGCAAGGATTGTGTTTCATTGATGCCATTGTTTACTCGTTGTTAATGCTGTCTATACACTCAAAAAAAAGTAGTACCCTCAATTAAGCAAGGTCCTAGCTTGTTAATGCTTCACATTCTTTTTGCATCTAATTGAATATAAAAGGAAGAAATATAGTAGCCCTTCTACTGGCAATAGTTGGGACAACAGAAGAGGACACTTCCCTTGATGTGGTATTGTGAGACAGGCAGAGATTTCATTTCTACTCGCTTTCCCTTCCTGTCCTTCTCCCCTCTCAGCACTCCCTTCACCTCTGACTTCTAGGATTTAGATACAGCCCTGTTTTTCTTTGTACAAGTAAAACAATCTGATAAATGTATTAACATGAAGCCTTTACAGAAAGATCTATGGACTTTTCCAAGGGCATTTTTGTTTTGAAAACTACAAGGAAAAAATAGCAAAGATAAAACAGAGATTAAGATGAAATAAGTATCAGTAAATAACAGTTGGGGTCAAAATTATTTTTAAGAGCCGAGATAAAGGAAAATAAAATCAGAAAGGGCAAAAAATCTGAGAGGCAAAGATTTATGTACAGGGAGGTTGATTTCGCAATTATTTATTTTGATAGAAGCACCAAAAATATCATACAACAAAGAATTGGTTAGATAAGGGATAATATAGCCATACAAGAGTTAAATAAATTATTATATGCCTGTAACCACCCCTCAAACATCATCTTTTCGAAGTATATTTGAACACGTAGGAAATTGCTCAACATAAAATGTTAGGTACAAAAAGAAATGATATATTCATTATTATTCTAGATTTTTTAAAATGTATTTTATTGATTATGCTGTTACAGTTGTCCCATTCCCTCCCGTTTATTTCCCTCTGTCCTGCACCCCCCCACCCACATCCCCCTGACCCTTAGCTCATGTCCATGGGTCATACATGTAAGTTTTTTGGTTTCTACATTTCTTTTACTATTCTTAACCTCTCCCTGTCTATTTTGTAGCTACCACTTATGTTTCTTATTCCCTGTACCTTTTTCCCCATTCTCCCCACTTCCCCTCCCCATTGATAACCTCCATGTGATCTCCATTTCTGTGATTCTGTTCCTGTTCTAGTTGTTTGCTTAGTTTGCTTTTGTTTATATTTTAGGGTTGGTTGTTGATTGTTGTGAGTTTGTTGTCATTTTATTATTCATATTTTTTATCTTCTTCTTTTTCTTAGATAAGTCCCTTTTAACATTTTCATACAATAAGGTCTTGGTGATGATAAACTCCTTGAACTTGACCTTATCTGGGAAGAACTTTATTTGCCCTTCCATTCTAGATGATAGCTTTGCTAGATAGAGTAATCTTGGATGTGGGTCCTTGCCTTTCCTGACTTTGAATACTTCTTTCCACTCCCTTCTTGCCTGCAAGGTTTCTTTTGAGAAATCAGCTCATTGTCTTATGGGAACTCCTTTGTAGGTAACTGTCTCCTTTCCTCCTGCTACTTTTAAGATTCTCTCCTTATCTTTAATCTTGGGTAATATAATTATGATGTGCCTTGGTGTGTGCTTCTTGGGTCCAATTTCTTTGGGACTCTGAGCTTCCTGGACTTCCTGGAAGTCTATTTCCTTTGCCAGATTGGGGAAGTTCTCCTTCATTATTTGTTCAAATAAGTTTTCAATGTCTTGGTCTTCCTCTTCTCCTTCTGGTACCCCTATGATTTGGATGTTGGAACGTTTAAAGTTGTCCTGGAGGTTCCTAAGCCTCTCCTCACTTTTTTTATTTTTTGTTTCTTCATTATTTTCTGGTTGAATGTTTATTTCTTCCTTCTGGTCCAGACATTTATGAGCCCCAGTTTCCTTCCCATCACTATTGGTTCCTTGTACATTTTCCTTTATTTCACTTTTCATAGGCTTCACTTTTTCCTCTATTTTATGACCATCCTCCACCATTTCTGTGAGCATCCTGATCAGCAGTGTTTTGAACTGTGCATCTGATAAGTTGGCTATCTCTTCATTGCTTAGTTGTATTTTTTCTGGAGTTTTGATTTATTCTTTCATCTGGGCCTTTTTTTTTTTTTGTCTCTGCATGCCTGTTACATAGTAAGGGGCAGAGCAACCCAGTCACTGCTCTGTGGTGCTGTATGTGGAGGGGGGGTCAGAGAGGGAAGAATGTCTCCTGCTGGGCTCTGGGCTGGCTTTCAGTCACTTCCTCCACCATCCATAAGCAAATTGGGCCCTTCTGGTGCTGATTCCTGGGTGGGTAGGTTTGTGTACATTCATGGACCCTGTGGGTCTCTCCAATGAACTCTCCTATGAGGCTGGGAGTTTCTCCTGGCACCTCCACTCCCACAGGTGTTTTCAGTCAGAGGTTTTGAGGTTTTATATCCCCACACTGGAAACCCAGGTTGCACAGTCTGTCTCGCTCCCCAGTTTTTCCTCCCAGTTTATCTGCACGCAAATGTGGGACCAACCGTTCCACCAGCTGCCACCTTGCCATGCATCCTCTTCACCCCAGCTGCCCATCTCTGCCCCTCCTACCAGTCTGGATGAGTGTTTCTTAAATCCTTGGTTGTCAGACTTTCATACAGTTCGATTTTCTGGTAGTTTTGGTTGTTGTTTGTTTTTGTTATTGTCCTTCTTTTGGTTGTGCAAGGAGGCACAGTGTGTCTACCTACACCTCCATTTTGGCTGGAAGTCTGTACTCTTGTTTTGATTATATATATGCACATTACGTATATGCACACCTATGTTAATAAAGGACTGGGATGGCACCTGCTGCAGTGCTAGCAGTGATTATCTCTGGATGACAGGATTATAGATGATCTGTATTTGGTTCTTTATAAGTTCTGTATTTTATAGATTTTTTTGCAATAAATATTTTAATTTTATAATTAAAGTCATAAAATTACTTTTTAAAGGAAAGTACATTGATATATACAAAGAAGTGGTGGAATTTCAGGCATCAAGGAATGGGCATTTTAATGTGTGTGAGAGCCTTCTATTATATCATATATATTAGACAACAGCAGTTAACAACAGGTTTCATAGAGTAGTAATAATGAACCTTTATTGTGTACTTACCATTATGCATTAACATACTTTATATTCATTGTTTCTCTTTTAATCCTTTTAACAGCACTATGAAGGTAGGTGTTAGTATTATCCTAAGGAGCCAAGTAAGGTTAGAGAAGTTAAGTACATTGTTTAGGGTAAAACAAACTGCTATAACATAAACCTGAAATATTGTTGGATTAACAAAAAGGAAAACAATACTGTATTTATTTATTTATTTTAGAGAGTGAAAAGAGAAGGGAGGGAGAGAGAGTGAGAGAAAAATCGATCAGTTGCCTTCTGCACATACCCCAACCAGGGGCAGAACCCACAACCCAGGCCGCGAACCCTTGACCTTTTGGTTTACAAGATGATGCTCCAACCAATTGAGCCATGCCAGCCAGGGTGGAAGACAATTCTTTAATCATGTAAAGGATGTTTCTTAATCATGTGAAATCCCACTGGCAGCACCAGAGGGGCACCGGGTGGAGTTTGCATTCCATGTACGGAAGGAGGTCCTGCTGTCTTCAACACATGGCTTCCAAGGTTGTCCCCAATAGTCCTGTCAGGCCAGCAGTCAGGATGATGAGATCATGGAGCACTGTGAACTTTTTTGGATCAGAATTCCCACCCATATTTCAGTGGCTCAATCATGTCACTCCTAACTGCAAGGGAGGCTAGGAAATAGAGTCACAGGAGAAAAGGGAACAGGGTTTAGAGAATGGCTCTCTAATATCTGCAATGTGAAATAGCTTACTAGAGATCACACGCCAAGTAAGTGGCAGAGCAGGATCTGAATACAGTCAATCCCGTTCCAAAGCTGACATCTTAACCACAGGGCTAGACTTTATACTACAGAGGTCAAAAGGTTAAGAACTGACTCCCTTAGGCATTGCCTTATAGAGCAGCAGTCAGTGTCTTTGGAGATGAGATAGTCAACCTTTTGTTTTTACTTACTTTTGAAAAGGAGGTCTTATTGTGTTTTTTAAAAGTTAGAGTCAAAATGAAAGGAGAGGTTGAGACATGGCCGAGGCTAAATACCCAAGAATGGGCAGACATCTAAGGATTATAGATGGGATGAGCTCAGCTAGGTGAAGAATTGCTTTCAATGGCAATAAGGTAGATTTTAATAGAGTGTAGTGCAAGAAGAACAGCGTGTTACAAACTGATGACAAAGGAAAAGGAAAAGTGCTTAGCATGTATTCTATCAAGAATAGTCTTCAAATAAGAAAAAGCAGAACAAACATAGTCATGAGGGAATTGGAACAGATGCAAAACAATGAGTACTCAATTCACTGTTCTAGAAAATGAATCCTAGAGTATGTGTTTCACAAAGACGGACTAGGTGCACACATTTGCCTTCCATTATTCCAAGGATCCAATAAAAAAGAAAGTATAGACAGGGAAAGGGAAGAGAATGGCCCTGGGCTTCACAGAAGAGTGAAAGACTTCAGCAGGTTTTCTGGAAGCTGGAAGGAGGTTGAGATGAGTGCACAGAGGCAAGGCAGGGGAACATGGCGGCCTAGCACCGGGAGCAGGGGACAAGGGAGGCAGGTGTGAGCCGTGAGACTAAAAATGGCAAGGGGGTGGGGGAGGGGAAGGAGGTATATATATTGAAGCTCTATCTATAGAAGAATCTGTTAATGTAGAAATCATAATATACCTGAAACAAGTTTGAATATGGGATTGGAAAAGGTGGGGAGTCAAGTCATCAATTTTTATGTAAAAAGAAACAGGTCTGAATATAATTTAATGTTACAGTGATGATTGATAGAAAAACTAAAAACCATTTTTAATAAAGCATTGAGAAGAGAGTAGAGTTGTGCTCTCAACATTCGATATTTCTTGCCAGGATTATCGCAGTTCCCTCCTGATGAAGTCTCCCCACTTTGCTCTCCAGTTGTGACAATTTATGCTGCATGAGATGTCTTTTTAGCATAAAACTCTGCTTGTAATATTTCTTTGCTTACAATTTCCAATAACCCCTGTGAATGAAACTCAGACTGCTTAGCCTGACTCAAGGCTCTCAGGAATGTGCCTCTTGCCTGCCTATCTGTCTTTACCTCCTAGCATTCCCCTTTGCAAATCCTGCACACTTGTTTGAACACTTCATTCTCTCTCCCCTACCTTCCTGGCTCTGCCTGGTACACCTTTTCCTGGTTCTCTATTTGACTGAATTACACTCACCCTTTAAGATTTATCCAGGCAATATCTTTTCCTGGAGGCCTTCCCTTCCCACATCTAGCCTGGGTTAAATATTTCTTTGTTTTGGTTAGGAATTAGTTGCAGCTCAAAATCTATTTGGCTAGCTTATAAAAAGGCAGAGGGAAGAGGAACAGGTGTTCATACAATTATCAGACTAGGTTTACAGGAGCAAGCTCTAGGCTGAGTCTCTAGGAGTGACTCCCAGAGTAATGCTGCAGAATTGGCCCACCGAGGGATCGCCCCCTGCACTGTGGTCAGGGAGTCAGAAAAAAAGGGAGATGCAACCACAATTTTTAGCTCTAGGTTTACATTGCCTCTGTCAAGATCCATGTCAGCATGGTGCCCAGGAAGTTGGGGCTAGACTCGGGGCTAGACTCAAGCACTGCTGCCACTGAAAAGTCCAAATGGCCTCCACAGCTGAGCTTGTCAGTATAAATGATGGCAGCAGTAACCTGTGCCTCTAAACACCTCATGGTATTTACACGCATATTCTAAGTCTTTCAGTCTTGTCTCCTGTTTGGCAGAGGCTAGTTTCATGTGAAATGGAACTGCGAGGAAACTGGGAAATGTAATCCCTAGCTTTCTAGGCCCTAATGTGCAGAAAGGCATGCCAGAATGAGGAGGGAATAGAGGTGAGGGAGCCAGCACGTCTACCTGTCCCTCACTCCTTCATGCTCTCATATCATCAGGTACCCTGTTCTGTAGTAACACTTACCACTCATGTTCTACTTCATTTCCCAGTTACTTATCGTCTGAATACACCATCACATTCTTTTTTTTTAAAAAAAAATAAGTTTTTTAGAATTTTTAAATTTATTTTTAGAGAGAGGGGAAGGGAAAGAGAGAGAGGGAGAGAAATATGAATGTGTGGTTGCCTCGTGCACACCCCCTGCTGGGGACCTGGTCTGCAACCCAGGCATGTGCCCTGACTGGGATTTGAACCACGACCCTTTGGTTCACAGGCCCGCACCCAACCCACTGAGCTACACCTTTCAGGGCCACCATCACCTTCTTGAAGGCAAAAACTATTCTGATTCATTTCTAAACAGTGCCTGACACATAGTAGGGCCTCAGTAAATACTTGTGAAATGAATGAATGAATGAATGAACCAGAAATTTTAGGATTATCTTAAAATTCTTTAATCCACCAGCCAGCAGCCCCTTTAGTTCTCTCTCCAAAGTGTCCTTTCAACAAGCTCTCATCATCTCGCCTATTGTAGCAACCTCATTATTAATTTCCATCACTTTGTTCCATTCTGTGGTATAAACTCTAAATCACCACCTGACTTTCTAAAACACGGATCTCCTCATATCATTCTCCAGCCTAAAAGCTTCCAATGGCTTTTCCTTTAGGAAAAGTACAAATTCTCGAGCACAGTGTTCCAAGCCTTTCTCCATCTACCACCGTCTGTTTTCTAGCTTGGTTCACACCATTCTCTCACACACTATCGCTGGGCTGATGACCCCCTCTGTGTGTCCAAAACACCAAGCTCCCCGCCTTCACTATCCAGCTCAGGTGCCACTTATTTTAGAAAGGGTTTTCTGTTACATGTTCTTTATACCTCCCTCCTCCCAACACTCCACATGTGACGTTCGTCCTTCTCAGGAGTTCTGCGCTGCACTGCACAGGGCCTTGGAGCTTCAGGGGTGCTTCTAGGGCCTCTGAAAGGAAGAGGGGCAGGTTGAGCAGGTGAGGCTCTGAGGCCCACCTCACATCAGCCAGAGCAGCTCTGCTTCATCTGATGCGTGTCTTACATTTCATATAGACTGTTGAGAAAAAGTTTACATTGCTATGGGAAATGAAAAAAAAATATTTTAAAAGGTAGTTTGTAAAGGACTTTATACTGTGGGTATAGTGGTCATCCTCAGGAATTAAGTGTAGTTATGTGTGTGTCTGGTACTGCGTCGTGCCCATTTTTGAACCCCTGTGTTTAACCTGCTAGAAGCCACCAACGAGCACCTGTTTATTTGGATTGAAGAGATAAGACTTCAAGAAGACATTGTGGTGGACATCAACATCATGCAGAGAAGAGGGGAGAGGCTTCTTTTGCTTCCTCAGAAAAACAAAAAGCGAGAACAAAAGGGAATGTTACAGAGATGGGAGTCTTAGATCCATAGGGACCTAAGCTGTAAGGTGCACCTTGCAAAAGCCTCTCTGGCGGTGGAATTATTCACCATGAATGACATGTAAGTGATCCCGGTGCTGGACTTGCCACCCCCCTGCAAGACCTGACAGGTCCCTTTGACTTCAGCCTCCGTGATCTTCCTTTATAATTTTAAGTCCCCACTGTGATTCCAGATGGCTTGGTGTCTGGATTTTTTGAGACTGTAATATCAGCAGTATTTTTTTAAGTTGGAGATGAACTGGTTTCACATCTTATGTTATACAGGAGTTGCTGTCTGCTTCCAACTAAGGCCACTTTAGAAAAGCAGCCCCGGGAATGAAGGGGTGTGAGGTGAGGGGCCGACGCTGTTACCGAAGCAATGTTGTTGGCATCTTCTGGCCACAGATTGGTTGGGCGGCACATTTGGAGGAAAATTTATAGCTCTTGCTCCTTGGTAGTAAATAGGAATTCACTTGACTGAGGTAATGGATTGTGGGGAATTCTGTAATTGCCTGTGTGGGTGGTTAGCAGCCACTTGTCAGCAGCATTAGAAGTCAGGAGTTTACTTTGTTGTCTATTTCACATTATACATTTACTGCAGTTTGATGGAGTTTTCCCACTTGTAGGTTGGGTGATGGTACATTTTATTCCCAGAACAACTAACTTTTCACTAGAAAACAAGGTTACTTATTATTTCCAGGCCTTGGGATCTTTTCTGTGGTGTGTTTGTGAGCACAGGCAAAGCTGACAGCAGCCCTGGACTGCTGCGGTTCTCAGGGAATTTGGCCGCGGTATACTTGGAAACATTGAAAGAATTTGTTTGCTCACGTAACTGGACAAAATACCTGTCTTTTTCTACAAATGGTTCATAAGAAGGGAAAGTACTTCTTGTAGTTTGATAGTTCTGTTTTATTAATATTATTCTAACTAATTCTTCAAGTCCTGGCTAATGTCTTCAGGGAAGAGTAGTTAGCACAATTAATTAATTGTACTTCTTTTTACCTATTTCCAGAGGTAGTTGTTTAATTAAAGGCTTATGGCAGAATATTTTTCTTTACTAAGAAGAAATGTTTAATTTCATAAATTACATATATCACATAAGGAAACAAACTCAACAAGTAAACTTCAAAGAACATATCTTCATATCAAGACATGATATCCTCCTTGACCGTTATTCTTGTGAACAGAAGACTAAACAAAAATATAATTTGTGAATTATAGTATCGATACAGCTGACATTGACATTCATACTAAATAAAGGGCACTGTACAATTTTTGATATTCAGAATATTTCTTCTATAGCTAAATCTGCCCTATATCTTTTAGCCTCTTCTATATATATACACACATTCCCTGTCTGCTTCCTAGTTCCCTTATGTCAAACTGTTACCTCTGTTGCTAATGGCGCAAAGGAGAAATAACAGTATTTAAAATGCTAGCTCCTGAGATAGGTGTTCTTTCACATCGAACAATCGTCCTATACCTAATGATTCCCTTTGAAATTCTGGCAAAATCATTAGGTGTCTCATTTTCTTAAACTCGATCCTACATTAGCAAGATAGTTATTCCACATTTACAACATAGTGAATAAGAAAGGAATTTATGTCATTGTCCATGGCTTAAACTAACAGGATTAAAAGCCCAGATAATTTTCGTAACACGCGTATGGCCCGTTTTCAAGACCTTGAAATATGTAAAGACTTGAGATATGTAAAGGGTGTCACCATAGAAGCAGTGAGAGGAAATGTAAAAATATGTGATATAATTATGTTTCAGAGGAGGAGTAACCAATTATATATATTGCACAAGATCAGCTCTAAAAGAATCAAGAAACTTCTTGTGTGTGGCTAAGGATCAAACAGTGCTTTATTTTATGAGCTCAAACAAATAACTTCAGAAACCAAAGTCCAGGGTTAAAAGAAAGGGCTGTCAGAAGAGATGCAAAATGCTTAGCACAGACACAATCTTTGATGCAAATGTCACAGTGCTAAAAATCGCCCGATGGTGCTGGACAGCCTTTGAAATTCGGTTCTCATGTCGAGCTTGTCAATACACTGCCCATTCTGCCAGAAGCTTAAAGTTGGTTCTTTTCTCAATTCACTTGGGGTGGGAGTGGGGGTCAGGGAATGTAGAATTTGTTGCTCATTCATTATACATACAAGGCAACATCTGTTCCCTGCTCATTTTTCATCTGCGTTTCTGCCTTCAGAGTATGTTAAATAACCATAGAAATGAACTTGGCGGTTGAAATTTGCTAACCTGAAAGTGAAAATAAATAGATAGGCACATTACCTGGGCTAATGTTCAGCTGAATGCACCAGCTGTTAAAACACCAAACCTTCTGTGTCGGTTGGTCAATAGCACTTGGGAGTACTCTCTGCCCTGGCTGCCCCAGCTCCTCCCCTGGGACTCTAGACCTTTCCATAGTCCAGCAGCTAAAGGGATAATGCCTGGCTCAGCAGGCCTCCAGGCCCCTGCTGAGGCAATATGTTAGCCGTTTTGAATAGCACCTCTACATGCTACCTAACTCTCTGGACAGCAGATTTCTAATAAAAGAGTGGAATGTTTCTACCTTTCCATGCTGAGCAGTACAGTAGTCCCCCAGATCTGTGGGGGACACATTCCACGACTCCCGTGGATGCCTGGAATGGCAGATAGTATTGAACCCTACATATACTATGTTTTCTCCTGCACATACATACCTATGACAAAGTTTAATTTATAAATTAATTTCATGGACAGAAGATTCGTCCTTGCCATAGATTTTAGCCACCTCAATATACAATTTTTTTCTTTCATTATTAAGTCAAGAACTTTCACCTTTTCACTTACAGGAAGCAGCACTTTATGCTGCTCTTCAGCATTATCTGAATGACCAGCATCCCTGCTCTTGTGCTTTGGGACCATTATGAAGTAAAATAAACATTGCAGTACTGCCCCAGTCAATCTGCTAACTGAAACGGCTGCTAAGTGACTCCTGGGTGGGCAGCGTATACAATGTGGATTCACTGGACAAAGGGATGATTCATGCCCCGGGTGAAGGGAGCAGGATGGTGCCAGATCTCTGCATGCTATTCAGAATGGTGTGAAATCTAAGACTAATGAACTGTTTATTTCTGGAGTTTTCCATTTAATATTTTGGAACCACAGTTGACCACGGGTAACTGAAACCTCAGAAAGCAAAACTGTGGATAAGGTAGGACTACTGTATAACATTACCCAGTCAGAGTCATGACGGGAAAGAGATGTCACACCCAAATTAAGATAATGTGTTGAGAATCTGTTATTTATAAGGGAACTATATTTACAAAGATATGGGTGTGTATGGGGGTGGGTAGGAAATCACAGGGTTAGTGCAGTAACCCAGGGCTAAGGACAGCAAAGCGGACCTCACCCTGGGCCTGGTGGATGGAGGAGGAGTGGCAGTAATATAGAGAAAGCTGCCTTGAAAGAAGCTGGTGGTCAATCCGAAGCAGTCCTGAAGGCAGGGGTTCTGATTGGCCATGGACAACTTGAAGTGGGGCCCATGTCCTGCAAGTGCCCCACTGGCGGAACCCAGTGGGAACCCAAGAAGCTCAAGAGCCCAGTGACGAGGTCTGTAGTTTGTGGCTCTGGGGGCAGCAGGCAGAGTGGAGAAGATGGAGAGTGGGGTGAAGGGAAGACACCCAGCCCACCACCTAATTGTTGTCCTTCTATGGAATTTTTCAAAATAGTTCATACCCCACATACAGTGCTGTCCACCAGGAGAGAATGTGAAAGATTCAGCTTGTTTCTTTACAATGATTGCATTAGATTAGGAAACGTACCTTGTTTTGCTTTGTTGACTAGCCTCATTCTCCACGTTATGCTTAGCGCCCTATCAAAGCACAGCTTGCGTTGGATTTTTCACTGTCAGTCAGGTTTACACAAAGTTGCAGTATTAGAATGATAAAAACAAATAGGCGTGCAATTGTTCAGCAAAGATTCCTGAAAATAAAGTGATAGAAACTCTGACAGATGTAACTATGCCTGAGGCAGGACAGTGTAACTTTGTTCTCAGTAAGACTTAGTGGAGTCCTTGTGACGTCTACAAGTGTGGAAATGCAACTCTCTTGGCAACTCGGGAGGTAGAAAAAAACACGTCTTAAGGAGGTCACGGTTATTTCTGGTCAAACTGACTCGTGTTGTTTTCCCATGCAAGAACAGATGCTTATTATCTACGTGTTAAAAGATCAAAAGATAGATTATAGGACAAAGAGAAACTGTGCTTTTTTTGGCCTTATGTCCTTTCCAGCTCCACCTCTAAAAAGTTGAGCACGCAGTGGCCTTGGCCAGAGTTGGATCTGTGCTGTCTGCTACTTGCCTCCAGATTCCCACATCCCCGTTCTGTGGCCACACCCACTCCCTTGGCATCTTCAGACTTGGAGCACATACCTGGTTAGCTAGCGGTGGGGGAAATGGCTTCCACAGCGTGGCACAACAAAATCTGATTGCTCTGATGACATAATCAACTTGGAAGTGCTGCCACCGCCTACCTCTGGCCACACTAGAATGCCTGGACCAGTTACTCCCAGGAGTAACACGCGTATCCCTGTGGTTGGTGACAGGAAGGAGCTGAGTACTGTAACACATTGCAGTTTGGCACACTGCTTATGATGGGGGTCATATTTGACTTCAGAAGATTTTTGTAAGGACTATCCAGCACTGAAGTGGCCTGCCCTGGCCAGAGGGAACACTTTCTTTTAGCCAAGGTCCTGGGTGACCATTTTTATTCCTTTGCCTACGATAGCTTTTGCACCCATGATGATGTCAGCCCTCCTTGGCACTGAACTAAGGAAATTATAACATCTTCACCTCCTAAGGATAGGGTCTAATGCAAAGATATACAAACAGCTTTGTGTTTAGAGAAGTGTTCCATCTAAACAGAATAGGAAAGGAAATGAGTTTTAAAATTCTTTGAACATTAAGAGTTTTTTTTTCTTTTAATTATGTGGCTCAAGTGGGTAGCAAGAAATTTGGATAATAGAAAAAGTAACAGATAATCCCAAGTTTAAAATGTATTAAGGGCATACTGATTGCCCAGCACTGTTCCAGGTATTGAAGCAATGATAAAATAAGATATCTACCTTGGTCTCAAGAAGCCCACGGTAAGAGAGCACTTTTAGACTTAGTAGCACAAGGAACTCAGAGTAGGGAATGTTTAGCTGCTGGTGGGAGAGTAGAAACAGGGAAGGCTTCATAAAAGAGGTGACATCTGAGCTGGCTTTGGAGGATAAATTCTAAGCAGAGGAAACAACCTAGACAAAGGTATGAGAAACAGCGTGGTTGGGCTAGAGGGGGAGCAGAGACCTGTGGAGGGCGTGGTGTGAGGAACTTGGACTTCACTAAGCAACAGGCAGCATAGGACCTTGAACCCAGCATGGGCATGGTCAGACTGGCATTTTCAAACCACCAGCCCATGTGGGTGCAAGCAATGAACTAGATATTCCCATCCCAAACGTTTGTATTGGACGTTAACATATATTAAGTGGCTTTCCAATTTGCTTAAATTAAAAATAAAATTGATTGCATGTAAGTCAGAGCCCTGTCAAGAGACAGAAACCAACCACATCAACCTGAAACTAATACAAGAGAGTGTTGAATGTAAACTGTAATTGAAAATTAAAATTTAAAATGAAGGATTAAGGCTAAAAAAGAGGACCCAACCACATCAGTTATTTTAATCAACATAATTTAATATAAAGGATTGTTAACTAGGTGTTGAAGAATTGAAAAGACAAAAAGTACATTAAGGTATCATGGTGGTAGTAACTGAAGGAAGCAGCTACCAGCCTGAAGACTAGAGGAACTAGGGAAGAGGTCAGAATCTTTAAAACGTGAAAGTTTCTGGGGGCGGGTGGGGGTGGTCATGCACTGAGAGCTGGTTCTGCGCATACTGGAAGAACTGCAGGCTGGAATCCACTGCTGCTGCTGGAATGAACTGCCGTGGCTGGGTGAAGACGTGAGGCTGGGGAGGTGCTGATCCATAGGAAGCAAACATAAAGCACAGGAAAAGGCCGGCCCTCCTCCCTTCTCCCACCTCACCATCTCCACCCAGCAGTTGTTCCCTGCAGAACGAGCCTAAGACAGAGCAGCAGGCCGCGGAGTCCCAGCCCATCACCACCAGAAAGAGTGATTCAAGCTCATAACTAGCACAAATGCCATTGCCACAGTGGGTACCAGTGGATGGGAAGAAATGGGGCAGACATCCTAGGAGCTGAAAATTTCTTGAAACATTCGCAGGTTTCCAATCACCTTTTAGGTGTAATAACCGAAGGGTGCTGTTAGCTGTCTTTGTGACCTCTGATTCACATTTTCTTTAGTGTCTTAAGACTTACAGCTTTTTCTCTGACACCCCCCACCCCCACCCCTGGTCTATTATCCTTTAGACCATGGAACTTTAGGGGAAAGATGTGAATGGGCCCAGGTACGTCAAAAGGTGGGCAGTGCCATCTCAGGCCTACAGCCTTGTGCTTATCTTCTTAGTCATCTTGGACTATCAGGCATGTATGTCATGGTAGAAAAATGTGCTTCCTTTAGTCACCTCCACTTCATTAATGCTCCTGCAAGTGCTTTGCTTAGGGCCTACTCTTAGTAGGTATTTGTACTTGTTTGTGGAATTGAATTCAGGAGTCTTGGTCATATGAATCAAGCATTGGATTATAATCTGCTGGTATTTTTCTCCAGTTGGTTTCTGTGTGTAAGTCTTGCCTTGTCCACTAGATGGCAGCCTTCTTGAGGGCAGGTCTGTGTGGTAGGAGAGCATGGATTTGGAGTCAACAGTTTAGGTTCAAATCCCACCTCTGGTACTTAATAAGTAATTCAAGGAAGTTAACTCTATTTCTCTAAGCCTTTGTTGCCTCATCTGCAGAGTAGGGGATAATATCTATTTTTTACCAGGTTGTGATAGTGAAATGAAATGATATCATAACATAGTATCTGGTACTTAATAGTTGTTAAAATAAGTGCTTCCCTTATCTGATAATTCTTTTACCATATTTTGCTAGCAACATCAAAAGAAATAAAAGAAGAAAGAAAGAAAGATTGACCTGACTTATCAAAATAGAGAAGTTATGGAATCCTTTTAGGAGAGAAATCAAACTGCCTTTATATAACTACCCCCCCCCGCCCCCAGTTAAACTAGAACATTTAGTACACGAATAACAATTAAAAAAATATATAATGGCTGGAAGTTATTTCTGAAGAGGAAGGTCGTCTTCAGTGTGTATAGACAAGAGCAGCCGGATACTGTGTCAGAACAATAGCTATTCATTGTGTCTGTTTCAGAGCTGGCACCAGCAAGCTAGTATTCCAGTGTTATTCCCACACAAACAAATCTCGAGCAAAATTTCCATGACCCAGCGGATTGATGTAAACAACTCACTGCAAGAGCTTTTTACATCTATCCCCATGCCATTCATTTAAACACTCAATGCTTTTCAGGGAGTCTTGTAAGCACAGCTTAAGAATTACATTTTTTTTTTAAACAAATGTTCATAAGCCCCTAGTCTCAGGATTGTGTTTTGTTGCTGGGCACATATGGTAAACAGCTCGGTTCCTTCCACCACAGCTCTGGATGGGAGATTCAGCCATCAGATAACACAGGCTGAAGGAAGGATCCTTTAAAGGCACCAAAACATTAACTGGCTGGCTGAGGCATGCAGGCTGCCGGAGGTCTTAACTAACTCCTGGGCCAAAGAATAATGATAGACTTTTTATTCTTAAGTAGTAGTTAGCATTTGAGGGCATTTAATACTTGCAGTGATCTTTACAGCGATTGTTATTAGTTAGTACTCTCAGTGGCTCTTTGAATTATGACAAAGCAAATTTTACCCAAGTCCACCAGCTCCTTTCCCTTCCCCTACAATCCCGAAACCAATGGGGTTTTCTGTACACAGTGCTGACATTCACTTAGATGTGAGCTTCATTTGCTCATGAGCAATGACCCCAGTAATAAAGAATATTTTCAAGTCAAAATAATGTCAAATACAGTGCATTTTAATATACTCAATGTAAGTCAGATCATGTCCCTTCTCTGCTTTAAACCCCTCTATCGTTTCCCATATCACTCAATGTAAATGCCAAAGTCTTGCCATGGCCCGCAAGACCTGCCACCCCGGCACTGTTGGAACCTCACCGGCTGCTCCTCACCCTCTCTCTAACCTCTCTCCAGTCACACCACGTCCTGGCAGCTTCTCCAACCAGGAGGGTTTTGTCCCAGGCCTTTGGATTGGATGTTTCCTCTGCTTGAAATGTTTTTTCTCCCGATACCTACGTGGCTAACTCACTCATCTCCTTCAAGTCTTTGCTTAGATGCCACCTTCTCAAAGAAGGTCTACCCTGCCAGCTGAATTTAAAGCTGGTTCTGTGATCAAGAATTGAAAGTCTTCTAATATACTATATAATTTACCATTTATTTTCTCTCCCCATACAAGACTATAAAATCCACAAAAGTAGGGATCTTTTTCACTGCTGGATACCAAATTCCTAGAACAATGAATATAGAAAGCATGTCATAATATTTGTTGAATGAACAAATATTACTCTGAAGGTCATTATCACAAAATTCAACCTACAGACTTAGAATGTGTCTTGATATGTGGTTTGTATTTCTTAGTGATGGTCCTTATGCTTGTTTTCCACTTATAAAAAACTATTTTGATGACAATTCTGTAAAGATAAATGAAACACATAGCTTCTTAAGGTTGCAAAGAAGCATAAAATCCAAGAGTTGCAGCTTAGGAAAGGACTATGTAGGTATTCTAGTCCGAGCTCATCTACTCCGATCCCATCAGCCACACTGCCAGGTGCGTTGCATCTCCCTTTCCATCTTCACAGGAGGTGGGGAAGGGCGTGCTGATGAAAAGGATAGGCTCTGTGGTCAGGTGACCCTATCATCTAATCTTGTTCCATCCACGGCTACTGTGTGACCCTGACAAGATATTTAGCCTCTTCTGGCCTCGGTTTCCTCATTCTAAAATGGTGATTAAAAATTAGTCCCTAGCTCAAATGGTTTTGTGAGGATTAATTAGCTAAGACATGTAAAAAGTTTGGCATGTAGTAAGCTTCGAATAAACCCTAGCTATTATTGTTATTCTGATTTTTAGAAAGTCCTTAATATTGTGCTTAATCAAGTCTTATTAAATGTATGCAACTGATTTAACCTACTTCACCAGCTCAGGGGTTATAAATAATACACACATCATTTTCCCCTCGTAGTTGCCAGAACGTCTTCCTGCTCACATGGGTAGGAAGTACAAAACTCTCTTTTAACGCCCCTACCACCTCCCATCTCTTCTAAACATGTAAGAACACCAAGAACACCCCGGTCTTAATTCATTCCAAAAGGGTCAGTCCTGGTTCCAAGTGCCGGCAGGAAAACAACAGGGTGTCTGAGTGGTCTATTGGTGTCTGCTTCTCACCATGTGTGCCAATGAGAGGGGCTCGACAAGGTCAGTGCCACTTGCCTCTGCTGCAGGGTTCTCTCACCACGCCAGAGGCTCTGTGCGTGCATGCATGTGCACTTGGACGCAGAGTTCACAGTCCTTCGAGTTCACGTTGCTCATTGTTCTCAAATCACACCCACACCGAGAAGAGTTTCTAGTCTCGTCCATGGACTGTGCTGACTAGCCTGCTACCACCTACCCGCTCCAGGGTTGCCCTGTATCCCTGAAGGTAACCCGAGACCATCAGTCCAGACTGCCCATTTCTCATGCCGAGTTTCCCCTTGGGGGTGGGTCTTTAGTGTCCTTTTCTCCCAGAGGGCTTCTCGTGGGGTCTGCCCTCACCCATTAGGGAGATTCTATTTAATAATAATGGCTCTTTGACCCCCATGCAATTGTCCCACCTCATCATAACAAGGGGTATTGGAGGCGCAGGCTTTGTCAGGCCACAAATGGCTCTACTAGGCTTTGTCAGGCCAGTAGGGGTGTAAGTAAGAGTGGCCACTTAATGACTTCCCTGAACTAGGAACATCTGTGTCCACTTAGGCAGAAAAGTAACCGACATCAACTAGCTAACTAATTTCAGGTTGCACCCTGTCAGACGCCTTATAATATTTGAGTTCACTGAAACTGGTTCTACTTCCCCCTTCTTCCCTATGACAGACCTTCACCTGCTAGAAAGTAATTACCCAGAACCCTCAGATCCTTTTCTTCTCCACTTACTCTGGCTCCCACGCTTACTCAGTGGCTGGTCTTAGGCATGTTTTTTAACAATAATAGCCGATGCTTACTGAGCTTACTATACGCTAGGCTGTGCTAAGTGCTCCAATGTATTAGCTAATTTAATTTTCACACAACCCGATGAGATAGGTGTCAGATCCCCGTTTGTAGATGAGGAAACTGAGGCTCAGGAAGGCTTAGTAGAATGCCCAAGGTCACATAGCTGCTAGGATTTAAACCAGGCTGTCTGGCTCCATAGCCAATAACGATGCAATGTTGTTTCCTTAACCCAATTTCATAGAACTTTGGTTCTATGAAACAGAGATAATACTTATCTCAAAATATCATGGTAAGGATTAGATGTGATAAAGTATAAAAAAGTAATTAGCACAGTGGCTCCATTAGCGCTCAGAAAAATATTCATTTGCCATCTTTTTCCCTCCAGTCAAATGAACATTTCATATCTTAACTACTTCCCATTTTTAAAGTGCCTGGCACGGAGTGGGTGCTCAGTGGGTGATAACTACTGATGTATTATTACCTTGTGTAGTTTGAAGTCTCCCCGACTTCTGATTGTTCTTCTCTAGCTCATTTAGATCTTGAGATTGTGGTGCCCAGAAAGGTACATGATACACCAGGTGGGTTTGAATAAAGCAGAGTGGAAGGGTATAGCCACCTCCCACAGGGAGGGAGGTCCTAATACCTGCAGTTACTACTTTTTTAGTCATTTACACTGGCAGCAGTTATTGAAATTGCTGTCAGTCAAATTCTCAACATCTCTTTACTTAGGCTATTACCGATCCACCTCACTTGACCTGTCCTTGGATAATTGATTTTTTTCCAAAAATGTCCTCTTCTTTTTCTCTGGTTTATTAAATACCATGTTTATTCTGGAAGCTTTGAAAAATGTACAAAATCATAAAGAAGGAAATTAAAGCCACCATGAATGGCATAATCCAGAGATAGGAATTATTAATATCTATCTATAGATATAGATATGTGGTAGATATAGATATAGAGAGATATATTTTCAGTATGTGTGTTTCTTTTTTATAAAAGTAGGATCATACTATTAAAATTATTCTGAATCTGCCATTTCTCACCACTTTTTCCCCACCTATGCTACCATCATCTCTTTCTTAAAATACTGCAAAACTATTAAACTACTACCCCCCAAATTGGTTTCCCTATTTCCATTCTAACCCTCTACAGTCTATTCTCCAAAAAAGTAGCCAGTGCAACCCTTTAAAATCATAACTATCCTGCTCACAACTTTCCAGCGGCTTCCCATATCACATAAAATAAAACCCCAGCTCCCCCTGACTGGCAGGGCTGTGCATGGGGAGGCCTCTCCAACCTCATTTCCTTCTCCTTTCCCCCTTGTGCACCATGCTCTGCCTCATGTGCTTCCTTCCAGTCCAAGTCCTTTCCTGCTTTTGGGCCTTTGCTCTTCCAAGCACTATATGGCTCAGAGCCCCTCATATCAGTCCCTGATCAATACCAGCCCTCAGAGACCACCTTACTCAATAAAGTACCTCTGTCTCCATCACCCTACTCTTAACCTGATTCATTTTCTTCATTGCCTTAATTATTCTTCTGTAACATGATTTTGGTGGCTATAATGTTCTAACATATCTATACACTATCAATCCCCTACTGTTTGATTTTTAGGTTGTTTTCCTTACTGGGTATTATAATTTATAGCAAATATTTTATTTTTATAGCTTTCATTTTGTAAGTCGCTACCATTTCATCTTGATGGAGGTGAGGTAGTCGGGATCCTGACAACTTCTGTAATCAGGTACTGTTCTAAATGTTTTTACACTTACTAATTAAATCTACCTCATCTAGTGAGGTGGATAAAATATTTTTTTTTCTTTCTGCTTTAATTAGACTTCAATTTTATTGGTAATAGTTCCTTTTAAAAAACATATGAGGCAAATTGGGGAGCCAACTGTGTGTTCTACAGTCTGAATCAGACAGATTTACAGTCTTGAACATTTTTCCTTCCAGAATGTGGCCCAGATTGGGTGAAGGGAAGGGGGTAGCAAGGAGCAGCACAGAGCTGGAGACCAGGAGGGCCTCAGACTTTGTTTTTCTCTAGCTGTGAAGCTGGAGGCAAGTCACCTGCAGTCTCTAGACCTGAGCTTCATCTAGACATGCCAGCATTGCTCTCTTCAGGCGGGAAGAGGAGCAGCTGTTCCTTTCCTTGGAGCCAGGAGGGCGTAGAGGGGATGTGCTGCCCACAAGAGAGGATTGATGACCAACCTTGAGATGACCTCAAATCCCCAACTGGCACACAGCTTCAACAATTCACATCTCATCTTCCACAATTTAACCACAAGGTCCCTCTGGCTCCTCTAATCCCAAAATTCTAGGGCTCATTGTTTCAGACTGTCTTGATTCCATAACTCTTCCTACAGTTGAAAAATCAAAACAACCAAAAGCAACTTGAACTACAAAGTTCAGAAAGCAGTTTGTCATGTGTAATTTCATGCCAACCTGCCAAAAGTCTATTGTTGTGGATTTCAACCTGCTAAATCCATGGGGGGGACCTCCCCGATCGTGTGAATCAATCTTACCCAAAGACATGCTTGGAGATGAGAATCTGGCTGCCACTGGTCTTTCCCTCCACCTCCATCTTGGGAAAAAGACCTCGTGGGTAGCTTAGCCAGGCTTTAGGACATATTTACATTGGATTGGTTATTCATGGGATTATACAGAACAGGAGTAGGATTACTCATTAGCAGAGCATTAGGATGTAAATTCAGGTCCGGTGGCAGACAGGACCAGGGTATACATTAAACAGGAGACAGGTAAATTGAGGGTAAGCTAGCTAGGGCTGTTAACTTTTAGGACCATAGAACATTGAGGCAGTGATTTATTAATTTAAGCTTCCGGACTTTGGAAGGAAGAGGCTCAGCAAGTC